>JAUIMM010000257.1:3517500-3777500 GCA_031769625.1 Taudactylus pleione
TTCACTATCACATGCACACACAGATACATACAAACTAGGGTTAATTATTATTTTTTTTTTGTTGGGAGCCAATTAACTTACCAGTATATTTTTGGAGTGTGGGAGGAAACCGGAGTACCCGGAGGAAACCCATATAAGCACAGGGAGAATATACAAACTCCACACAGTTAAAGCCATGGTGGGAGTCAAACCCACGACCTCAGTGCTGTGAGGCAGTAATACTAACCATTACACCGTCTGTGCTGCCCATGAGATAGATAGATATGAGATAGATAGATAGATAGATAGATAGATATATTAGATAGATAGATACTGTATGGGATAGATAGATAGATAGATAGATAGATAGATAGATAGATAGATAGATACTGTATGGTATAGATAGATAGATAGATAGACAGACAGACAGACAGACAGACAGACAGACAGATAGATAGATAGATAGATAGATAGATAGATACTATATGGTATAGCTAGATAGGTATGAGATATGGTATAGATAGATAGATAGATAGATAGATAGATAGATATGAGATAGATAGATAGATATGAGATAGATAGATAGATAGATTGATAGATTGATAGATATGAGATAGATATATAGATCTGAGATAGATAGATAAGAGATATATATATATATATATATATATATATATATATTAGATAGATAGATACTGTATGGGATAGATAGATAGATAGATAGATAGATAGATACTGTATGGTATAGATAGATAGGTATGATATATGGTATAGATAGATAGATAGATAGATATGAGATAGATAGATAGATAGATAGATATGAGAGATAGATAGATAGATAGATAGATAGATAGATAGATCTGAGATAGATAGATCTGAGAGAGATAGATATGAGATAGATAGATAGATAGATAGATAGACATGAGATAAATAGATAGATAGATAGATAGATAGATACTGTATGGTATAGCTAGATAGTTATGAGATAGATACTGTATGGGATAGATAGATAGATAGATAGATAGATAGATAGATACTGTATGGGATAGATAGATAGATAGATAGATACTGTATGGTATAGACAGATAGATAGATAGATAGATAGATAGATAGATAGATAGATAGATACTGTATGGTATAGATAGATAGACAGACAGACAGACAGACAGACAGATAGATAGATAGATAGATAGATAGATAGATAGATAGATAGATAGATAGATAGATAGATAGATACTGTATGGTATAGCTAGATAGGTATGAGATATGGTATAGATAGATAGATAGATAGATAGATATGAGATAGATAGATAGATAGATATGAGATAGATAGATAGATAGATTGATAGATTGATAGATATGAGATAGATATATAGATCTGAGATAGATAGATATGAGATATATATATATATATATATATATATAAATATATATATATATATATATATATATATATATATTAGATAGATAGATACTGTATGGGATAGATAGATAGATAGATAGATAGATAGATAGATAGATAGATAGATAGATACTGTATGGTATAGCTAGATAGGTATGATATATGGTATAGATAGATAGATATGAGATAGATAGATAGACAGATAGATAGATAGATAGATAGATATGAGAGATAGATAGATCTGAGATAGATAGATCTGAGAGAGATAGATATGAGATAGATAGATAGATAGACATGAGATAAATAGATAGATAGATAGATACTGTATGGTATAGCTAGATAGTTATGAGATATATACTGTATGGGATAGATAGATAGATAGATACTGTATGGGATAGATAGATAGATAGATAGATAGATAGATAGATAGATAGATAGATAGATAGATACTGTATGGTATAGACAGATAGATAGATAGATAGATAGATACTGTATGGTATAGCTAGATAGGTATGAGATATGGTATAGATAGATATGAGATAGATAGATAGATAGATAGATTGATAGATATGAGATAGATAGATCTGAGATAGATAGATATGAGAGAGATAGATATGAGAGAGATAGATAGATAGATAGATAGATAGACATGAGATAAATAGATAGATATGAGATAGATAGATAGATAGATAGATAGATAGATAGATAGATACTGTATGGTATAGATAGATAGATAGATAGATACTGTATGGTTTAGCTAGATAGATATGAGATAGATATTGTATGCGATAGATAGATAGATAGATACTGTATGGGATAGGTAGATAGATAGATACTGTATGGGATAGATAGATAGATAGACATGAGATAAATAGATAAATATGAGATAGATAGATAGATAGATAGATAGATACTGTATGGGATAGATAGATAGAAAGATAGATAGATACTGTATGGTATAGCTAGATAGATATGAGATAGATACTGTATGGGATAGATAGATAGAGAGATAGATAGATAGATAGATAGATAGATAGATAGATCGATAGTGTATGGGATAGATAGATAGATAGATAGATAGATAGATAGATAGATACTGTATGGTATAGCTAGATAGGTATGAGATATGGTATAGATAGATAGATAGATAGATAGATAGATATGAGATAGATAGATAGATAGATATGAGAGAGATAGATAGATAGATAGATAGATCTGAGATAGATAGATCTGAGAGAGATAGATATGAGATAGATAGATAGATAGGTAGACATGAGATAAATAGATAGATAGATACTGTATGGTATAGCTAGATAGTTATGAGATAGATACTGTATGGGATAGATAGATAGATAGATAGATAGATAGTTACTGTGTGGGATAGATAGATAGATATATAGATTAAATAGATACTGTATGGTATAGATAGACAGATTAGATACTGTATGGTATAGATAGATAGATACTGTATGGTATAGCTAGATAGATATGAGATAGATACTGTATGGTATAGATAGATATGAGATAGATAGATACTGTATGGTATAGCTAGATAGATATGAGATAGATACTGTATGGTATAGATAGATATGAGATAGATAGATACTGTATGGTATATATAGATAGGAGATAAATAGATGGATATGAGATAAATTGATAGATATGAGATAGATGAGATTTTTATTTATTACCAGTTATTTATATAGCGCACACATATTCTGCAGAGTTTTACAGAGAATATTTGACCATTCACATCAGTCCCTGGCCCAGTGGAGCTTACAATCTATATTCCCTATCACATGCACACACACATACATACAAACTAGGGTTAATTATTATTTTTTTTTTGTTGGGAGCCAATTAACCTACCAGTATATTTTTGGAGTGTGGGAGGAAACCGGAGTACCCGGAGGAAACCCATATAAGCACAGGGAGAATATACAAACTCCACACAGTTAAAGCCATGGTGGGAGTCAAACCCACGACCTCAGTGCTGTGAGGCAGTAATACTAACCATTACACTGTCTGTGCTGCCCATGAGATAGATAGATATGAGATAGATAGATAGATAGATAGATATATTAGATAGATAGATACTGTATGGGATAGATAGATAGATAGATAGATAGATAGATAGATAGATAGATAGATAGATAGATAGATACTGTATGGTATAGATAGATAGATAGACAGACAGACAGACAGACAGACAGACAGACAGACAGACAGATAGATAGATAGATAGATAGATAGATAGATAGATAGATAGATAGATAGATAGATAGATACTGTATGGTATAGCTAGATAGGTATGAGATATGGTATAGATAGATAGATAGATAGATATGAGATAGATAGATAGATAGATAGATATGAGATAGATAGATAGATTGATAGATTGATAGATATGAGATAGATATATAGATCTGAGATAGATAGATATGAGATAGATATATATATATATATATATATATATATATATATATATTAGATAGATAGATACTGTATGGGATAGATAGATAGATAGATAGATACTGTATGGTATAGCTAGATAGGTATGATATATGGTATAGATAGATAGATAGATATGAGATAGATAGATAGATAGATAGATATGAGAGATAGATAGATAGATAGATAGATAGATAGATAGATCTGAGATAGATAGATCTGAGAGAGATAGATATGAGATAGATAGATAGATAGATAGATAGACATGAGATAAATAGATAGATAGATAGATAGATAGATAGATAGATAGATAGATACTGTATGGTATAGCTAGATAGTTATGAGATAGATACTATATGGGATAGATAGATAGATAGATAGATAGATAGATAGATAGATACTGTATGGGATAGATAGATAGATACTATATGGTATAGACAGATAGATAGATAGATAGATAGATAGATAGATAGATACTGTATGGTATAGCTAGATAGGTATGAGATATGGTATAGATAGATAGATATGAGATAGATAGATAGATAGATTGATAGATATGAGATAGATAGATCTGAGATAGATAGATATGAGAGAGATAGATATGAGAGAGATAGATAGATAGATAGATAGACATGAGATAAATAGATAGATATGAGATAGATAGATAGATAGATAGATACTGTATGGTATAGATAGATAGATAGATAGATAGATACTGTATGGTATAGCTAGATAGATATGAGATAGATATTGTATGGGATAGATAGATAGATAGATAGATAGATACTGTATGGGATAGGTAGATAGATAGATAAAGTATGGTATAGATAGATAGATAGATAGATAGATAGATAGATAGATAGATAGATATATAGATAGATAGATAGATACTGTATGGTATAGCTAGATAGTTATGAGATAGATACTGTATGGGATAGATAGATAGATAGATACTGTATGGGATAGAAAGATAGATATATAGATTAAATAGATACTGTATGGTATAGATAGACAGATTAGATACTGTATGGTATAGATAGATAGATACTGTATGGTATAGCTAGATAGATATGAGATAGATACTGTATGGTATAGATAGATATGAGATAGATAGATACTGTATGGTATAGCTAGATAGATATGAGATAGATACTGTATGGTATAGATAGATATGAGATAGATAGATACTGTATGGTATATATAGATAGGAGATAAATAGATGGATATGAGATAAATTGATAGATATGAGATAGATGAGATTTTTATTTATTACCAGTTATTTATATAGCGCACACATATTCTGCAGAGTTTTACAGAGAATATTTGACCATTCACATCAGTCCCTGGCCCAGTGGAGCTTACAATCTATATTCCCTATCACATGCACACACACATACATACAAACTAGGGTTAATTATTATTTTTTTTTTGTTGGGAGCCAATTAACCTACCAGTATATTTTTGGAGTGTGGGAGGAAACCGGAGTACCCGGAGGAAACCCATATAAGCACAGGGAGAATATACAAACTCCACACAGTTAAAGCCATGGTGGGAGTCAAACCCACGACCTCAGTGCTGTGAGGCAGTAATACTAACCATTACACCGTCTGTGCTGCCCATGAGATAGATAGATATGAGATAGATAGATAGATAGATAGATATATAGATAGATATATTAGATAGATAGATACTGTATGGGATAGATAGATAGATAGATAGATAGATAGATAGATAGATAGATAGATAGATAGATAGATACTGTATGGTATAGATAGATAGATAGACAGACAGACAGACAGACAGACAGATAGATAGATAGATAGATAGATAGATAGATAGATAGATAGATAGATAGATAGATAGATAGATAGATAGATAGATAGATAGATACTATATGGTATAGCTAGATAGGTATGAGATATGGTATAGATAGATAGATAGATAGATATGAGATAGATAGATAGATATGAGATAGATAGATAGATAGATTGATAGATTGATAGATATGAGATAGATATATAGATCTGAGATAGATAGATATGAGATAGATATATATATATATATATATATATATATATATATATATATATTAGATAGATAGATACTGTATGGGATAGATAGATAGATAGATAGATACTGTATGGTATAGATAGATAGGTATGATATATGGTATAGATAGATAGATAGATATGAGATAGATAGATAGATAGATAGATATGAGAGATAGATAGATAGATAGATAGATAGATAGATAGATCTGAGATAGATAGATCTGAGAGAGATAGATATGAGATAGATAGATAGATAGATAGACATGAGATAAATAGATAGATAGATAGATAGATAGATACTGTATGGTATAGCTAGATAGTTATGAGATAGATACTGTATGGGATAGATAGATAGATAGATACTGTATGGGATAGATAGATAGATAGATAGATACTGTATGGTATAGACAGATAGATAGATAGATAGATAGATAGATAGATAGATAGATACTGTATGGTATAGATAGATAGACAGACAGACAGACAGACAGACAGACAGATAGATAGATAGATAGATAGATAGATAGATAGATAGATAGATACTGTATGGTATAGCTAGATAGGTATGAGATATGGTATAGATAGATAGATAGATAGATAGATAGATAGATATGAGATAGATAGATAGATAGATAGATAGATATGAGATAGATAGATAGATAGATTGATAGATTGATAGATATGAGATAGATATATAGATCTGAGATAGATAGATATGAGATATATATATATATATATATATATATATATAAATATATTAGATAGATAGATACTGTATGGGATAGATAGATAGATAGATAGATAGATAGATACTGTATGGTATAGCTAGATAGGTATGATATATGGTATAGATAGATATGAGATAGATAGATAGATAGATAGATATGAGAGATAGATAGATCTGAGATAGATAGATCTGAGAGAGATAGATATGAGATAGATAGATAGATAGACATGAGATAAATAGATAGATAGATAGATAGATAGATAGATAGATAGATACTGTATGGTATAGCTAGATAGTTATGAGATAGATACTGTATGGGATAGATAGATAGATAGATAGATACTGTATGGGATAGATAGATAGATAGATAGATAGATACTGTATGGTATAGACAGAGAGATAGATAGATAGATAGATAGATAGATAGATAGATACTGTATGGTATAGCTAGATAGGTATGAGATATGGTATAGATAGATATGAGATAGATAGATAGATAGATTGATAGATATGAGATAGATAGATCTGAGATAGATAGATATGAGAGAGATAGATATGAGAGAGATAGATAGATAGATAGATAGATAGACATGAGATAAATAGATAGATATGAGATAGATAGATAGATAGATAGATAGATAGATACTGTATGGTATAGATAGATAGATAGATAGATAGATAGATAGATACTGTATGGTTTAGCTAGATAGATATGAGATAGATATTGTATGCGATAGATAGATAGATAGATACTGTATGGGATAGGTAGATAGATAGATACTGTATGGGATAGATAGATAGATAGATAGATAGATAGATAGATAGACATGAGATAAATAGATAAATATGAGATAGATAGATAGATAGATAGATAGATAGATACTGTATGGTATAGATAGATAGAAAGATAGATAGATACTGTATGGTATAGCTAGATAGATATGAGATAGATACTGTATGGGATAGATAGATAGAGAGATAGATAGATAGATAGATAGATAGATAGATAGATAGATAGATAGATAGATAGATAGATCGATAGTGTATGGGATATATAGATAGATAGATAGATACTGTATGGTATAGCTAGATAGGTATGAGATATGGCATAGATAGATAGATAGATAGATAGATAGATAGATATGAGATAGATAGATAGATAGATAGATATGAGAGAGATAGATAGATAGATAGATAGATCTGAGATAGATAGATCTGAGAGAGATAGATATGAGATAGATAGATAGATAGATAGGTAGACATGAGATAAATAGATAGATAGATAGATAGATAGATACTGTATGGTTTAGCTAGATAGTTATGAGATAGATACTGTATGGGATAGATAGATAGATAGATACTGTATGGGATAGATAGATAGATATATAGATTAAATAGATACTGTATGGTATAGATAGACAGATTAGATACTGTATGGTATAGATAGATAGATACTGTATGGTATAGCTAGATAGATATGAGATAGATACTGTATGGTATAGATAGATATGAGATAGATAGATACTGTATGGTATAGCTAGATAGATATGAGATAGATACTGTATGGTATAGATAGATATGAGATAGATAGATACTGTATGGTATATATAGATAGGAGATAAATAGATGGATATGAGATAAATTGATAGATATGAGATAGATGAGATTTTTATTTATTACCAGTTATTTATATAGCGCACACATATTCTGCAGAGTTTTACAGAGAATATTTGACCATTCACATCAGTCCCTGGCCCAGTGGAGCTTACAATCTATATTCCCTATCACATGCACACACACATACATACAAACTAGGGTTAATTATTATTTTTTTTTTGTTGGGAGCCAATTAACCTACCAGTATATTTTTGGAGTGTGGGAGGAAACCAGAGTACCCGGAGGAAACCCATATAAGCACAGGGAGAATATACAAACTCCACACAGTTAAAGCCATGGTGGGAGTCAAACCCACGACCTCAGTGCTGTGAGGCAGTAATACTAACCATTACACCGTCTGTGCTGCCCATGAGATAGATAGATATGAGATAGATAGATAGATAGATAGATAGATAGATATATTAGATAGATAGATACTGTATGGGATAGATAGATAGATAGATAGATAGATAGATAGATAGATAGATAGATAGATAGATAGATACTGTATGGTATAGATAGATAGATAGACAGACAGACAGACAGACAGACAGACAGACAGACAGATAGATAGATAGATAGATAGATAGATAGATAGATAGATAGATAGATAGATAGATAGATGGATACTGTATGGTATAGCTAGATAGGTATGAGATATGGTATAGATAGATAGATAGATAGATAGATAGATAGATATGAGATAGATAGATAGATAGATATGAGATAGATAGATAGATAGATTGATAGATTGATAGATATGAGATAGATATATAGATCTGAGATAGATAGATATGAGATAGATATATATATATATATATATATATATATATATATTAGATAGATAGATACTGTATGGGATAGATAGATAGATAGATAGATAGATAGATACTGTATGGTATAGCTAGATAGGTATGATATATGGTATAGATAGATAGATAGATATGAGATAGATAGATAGATAGATAGATAGATAGATATGAGAGATAGATAGATAGATAGATAGATAGATAGATAGATCTGAGATAGATAGATCTGAGAGAGATAGATATGAGATAGATAGATAGATAGATAGATAGACATGAGATAAATAGATAGATAGATAGATAGATAGATACTGTATGGTATAGCTAGATAGTTATGAGATAGATACTGTATGGGATAGATAGAAAGATAGATATATAGATAGATAGATAGATACTGTATGGGATAGATAGATAGATAGATAGATACTGTATGGTATAGACAGATAGATAGATAGATAGATAGATAGATAGATACTGTATGGTATAGCTAGATAGGTATGAGATATGGTATAGATAGATAGATATGAGATAGATAGATAGATAGATAGATTGATAGATATGAGATAGATAGATCTGAGATAGATAGATATGAGAGAGATAGATATGAGAGAGATAGATAGATAGATAGATAGATAGATAGACATGAGATAAATAGATAGATATGAGATAGATAGATAGATAGATAGATAGATAGATAGTGTATGGTATAGATAGATAGATAGATAGATAGATAGATAGATAGATACTGTATGGTATAGCTAGATAGATATGAGATAGATATTGTATGGGATAGATAGATAGATAGATAGATAGATAGATACTGTATGGGATAGGTAGATAGATAGATAAAGTATGGTATAGATAGATAGATAGATAGATAGATATATAGATAGATAGATAGATACTGTATGGTATAGCTAGATAGTTATGAGATAGATACTGTATGGGATAGATAGATAGATAGATACTGTATGGGATAGATAGATAGATATATAGATTAAATAGATACTGTATGATATAGATAGACAGATTAGATACTGTATGGTATAGATAGATAGATACTGTATGGTATAGCTAGATAGATATGAGATAGATACTGTATGGTATAGATAGATATGAGATAGATAGATACTGTATGGTATAGCTAGATAGATATGAGATAGATACTGTATGGTATAGATAGATATGAGATAGATAGATACTGTATGGTATATATAGATAGGAGATAAATAGATGGATATGAGATAAATTGATAGATATGAGATAGATGAGATTTTTATTTATTACCAGTTATTTATATAGCGCACACATATTCTGCAGAGTTTTACAGAGAATATTTGACCATTCACATCAGTCCCTGGCCCAGTGGAGCTTACAATCTATATTCCCTATCACATGCACACACACATACATACAAACTAGGGTTAATTATTATTTTTTTTTTGTTGGGAGCCAATTAACCTACCAGTATATTTTTGGAGTGTGGGAGGAAACCGGAGTACCCGGAGGAAACCCATATAAGCACAGGGAGAATATACAAACTCCACACAGTTAAAGCCATGGTGGGAGTCAAACCCACGACCTCAGTGCTGTGAGGCAGTAATACTAACCATTACACCGTCTGTGCTGCCCATGAGATAGATAGATATGAGATAGATAGATAGATAGATAGATAGATATATTAGATAGATAGATACTGTATGGGATAGATAGATAGATAGATAGATAGATAGATAGATAGATAGATACTGTATGGTATAGATAGATAGATAGATAGACAGACAGACAGACAGACAGACAGACAGACAGACAGACAGATAGATAGATAGATAGATAGATAGATAGATAGATAGATACTATATGGTATAGCTAGATAGGTATGAGATATGGTATAGATAGATAGATAGATAGATAGATAGATAGATATGAGATAGATAGATAGATATGAGATAGATAGATAGATAGATAGATTGATAGATTGATAGATATGAGATAGATATATAGATCTGAGATAGATAGATATGAGATATATATATATATATATATATATATATATATATATATTAGATAGATAGATACTGTATGGGATAGATAGATAGATAGATAGATAGATAGATAGATACTGTATGGTATAGATAGATAGGTATGATATATGGTATAGATAGATAGATAGATATGAGATAGATAGATAGATAGATAGATAGATAGATATGAGAGATAGATAGATAGATAGATAGATAGATAGATAGATCTGAGATAGATAGATCTGAGAGAGATAGATATGAGATAGATAGATAGATAGATAGACATGAGATAAATAGATAGATAGATAGATAGATAGATAGATACTGTATGGTATAGCTAGATAGTTATGAGATAGATACTGTATGGGATAGATAGATAGATAGATAGATAGATACTGTATGGGATAGATAGATAGATAGATAGATACTGTATGGTATAGCTAGATAGGTATGATATATGGTATAGATAGATAGATAGATATGAGATAGATAGATAGATAGATAGATATGAGAGATAGATAGATAGATAGATAGATAGATAGATAGATCTGAGATAGATAGATCTGAGAGAGATAGATATGAGATAGATAGATAGATAGACATGAGATAAATAGATAGATAGATAGATAGATAGATAGATACTGTATGGTATAGCTAGATAGTTATGAGATAGATACTGTATGGGATAGATAGAAAGATAGATATATAGATAGATAGATAGATACTGTATGGGATAGATAGATAGATAGATAGATACTGTATGGTATAGACAGATAGATAGATAGATAGATAGATAGATAGATAGATACTGTATGGTATAGCTAGATAGGTATGAGATATGGTATAGATAGATAGATATGAGATAGATAGATAGATAGATAGATAGATAGATAGATAGATAGATTGATAGATATGAGATAGATAGATCTGAGATAGATAGATATGAGAGAGATAGATATGAGAGAGATAGATAGATAGATAGATAGATAGATAGATAGATAGATAGACATGAGATAAATAGATAGATATGAGATAGATAGATAGATAGATAGATACTGTATGGTATAGATAGATAGATAGATAGATAGATAGATACTGTATGGTATAGCTAGATAGATATGAGATAGATATTGTATGGGATAGATAGATAGATAGATAGATAGATAGATAGATAGATACTGTATGGGATAGGTAGATAGATAGATAAAGTATGGTATAGATAGATAGATAGATAGATAGATAGATAGATAGATAGATAGATATATAGATAGATAGATAGATACTGTATGGTATAGCTAGATAGTTATGAGATAGATACTGTATGGGATAGATAGATAGATAGATACTGTATGGGATAGATAGATAGATATATAGATTAAATAGATACTGTATGATATAGATAGACAGATTAGATACTGTATGGTATAGATAGATAGATACTGTATGGTATAGCTAGATAGATATGAGATAGATACTGTATGGTATAGATAGATATGAGATAGATAGATACTGTATGGTATAGCTAGATAGATATGAGATAGATACTGTATGGTATAGATAGATATGAGATAGATAGATACTGTATGGTATATATAGATAGGAGATAAATAGATGGATATGAGATAAATTGATAGATATGAGATAGATGAGATTTTTATTTATTACCAGTTATTTATATAGCGCACACATATTCTGCAGAGTTTTACAGAGAATATTTGACCATTCACATCAGTCCCTGGCCCAGTGGAGCTTACAATCTATATTCCCTATCACATGCACACACACATACATACAAACTAGGGTTAATTATTATTTTTTTTTTGTTGGGAGCCAATTAACCTACCAGTATATTTTTGGAGTGTGGGAGGAAACCGGAGTACCCGGAGGAAACCCATATAAGCACAGGGAGAATATACAAACTCCACACAGTTAAAGCCATGGTGGGAGTCAAACCCACGACCTCAGTGCTGTGAGGCAGTAATACTAACCATTACACCGTCTGTGCTGCCCATGAGATAGATAGATATGAGATAGATAGATAGATAGATAGATATATTAGATAGATAGATACTGTATGGGATAGATAGATAGATAGATAGATAGATAGATAGATAGATAGATAGATAGATAGATAGATAGATAGATACTGTATGGTATAGATAGATAGATAGACAGACAGACAGACAGACAGACAGACAGACAGACAGACAGACAGACAGATAGATAGATAGATAGATAGATAGATAGATAGATAGATAGATAGATAGATAGATACTATATGGTATAGCTAGATAGGTATGAGATATGGTATAGATAGATAGATATGAGATAGATAGATAGATATGAGATAGATAGATAGATAGATTGATAGATTGATAGATATGAGATAGATATATAGATCTGAGATAGATAGATATGAGATATATATATATATATATATATATATATATATATATATATATATATATTAGATAGATAGATACTGTATGGGATAGATAGATAGATAGATAGATAGATAGATACTGTATGGTATAGATAGATAGGTATGATATATGGTATAGATAGATAGATAGATATGAGATAGATAGATAGATAGATAGATAGATAGATATGAGAGGTAGATAGATAGATAGATAGATAGATAGATAGATAGATCTGAGATAGATAGATCTGAGAGAGATAGATATGAGATAGATAGATAGATAGATAGATATATTAGATAGATAGATACTGTATGGGATAGATAGATAGATAGATAGATAGATAGATAGATAGATAGATAGATAGATAGATAGATACTGTATGGTATAGATAGATAGATAGACAGACAGACAGACAGACAGACAGACAGACAGACAGACAGACAGATAGATAGATAGATAGATAGATAGATAGATAGATAGATAGATAGATAGATAGATACTGTATGGTATAGCTAGATAGGTATGAGATATGGTATAGATAGATAGATAGATAGATATGAGATAGATAGATAGATAGATAGATATGAGATAGATAGATAGATTGATAGATTGATAGATATGAGATAGATATATAGATCTGAGATAGATAGATATGAGATAGATATATATATATATATATATATATTAGATAGATAGATACTGTATGGGATAGATAGATAGATAGATAGATACTGTATGGTATAGCTAGATAGGTATGATATATGGTATAGATAGATAGATAGATATGAGATAGATAGATAGATAGATATGAGAGATAGATAGATAGATAGATAGATAGATAGATAGATAGATAGATAGATAGATCTGAGATAGATAGATCTGAGAGAGATAGATATGAGATAGATAGATAGATAGATAGACATGAGATAAATAGATAGATAGATAGATAGATAGATACTGTATGGTATAGCTAGATAGTTATGAGATAGATACTGTATGGGATAGATAGATAGATAGATAGATAGATACTGTATGGGATAGATAGATAGATAGATACTGTATGGTATAGACAGATAGATAGATAGATAGATAGATAGATAGATAGATAGATAGATAGATAGATACTGTATGGTATAGCTAGATAGGTATGAGATATGGTATAGATAGATAGATATGAGATAGATAGATAGATAGATTGATAGATATGAGATAGATAGATCTGAGATAGATAGATATGAGAGAGATAGATATGAGAGAGATAGATAGATAGATAGATAGATAGACATGAGATAAATAGATAGATATGAGATAGATAGATAGATAGATAGATAGATACTGTATGGTATAGATAGATAGATAGATAGATAGATAGATAGATACTGTATGGTATAGCTAGATAGATATGAGATAGATATTGTATGGGATAGATAGATAGATAGATAGATAGATACTGTATGGGATAGGTAGATAGATAGATAAAGTATGGTATAGATAGATAGATATATAGATAGATAGATAGATAGATAGATAGATAGATAGATAGATAGATACTGTATGGTATAGCTAGATAGTTATGAGATAGATACTGTATGGGATAGATAGATAGATAGATACTGTATGGGATAGAAAGATAGATATATAGATTAAATAGATACTGTATGGTATAGATAGACAGATTAGATACTGTATGGTATAGATAGATAGATACTGTATGGTATAGCTAGATAGATATGAGATAGATACTGTATGGTATAGATAGATATGAGATAGATAGATACTGTATGGTATAGCTAGATAGATATGAGATAGATAGATACTGTATGGTATATATAGATAGGAGATAAATAGATGGATATGAGATAAATTGATAGATATGAGATAGATGAGATTTTTATTTATTACCAGTTATTTATATAGCGCACACATATTCTGCAGAGTTTTACAGAGAATATTTGACCATTCACATCAGTCCCTGGCCCAGTGGAGCTTACAATCTATATTCCCTATCACATGCACACACACATACATACAAACTAGGGTTAATTATTATTTTTTTTTTGTTGGGAGCCAATTAACCTACCAGTATATTTTTGGAGTGTGGGAGGAAACCGGAGTACCCGGAGGAAACCCATATAAGCACAGGGAGAATATACAAACTCCACACAGTTAAAGCCATGGTGGGAGTCAAACCCACAACCTCAGTGCTGTGAGGCAGTAATACTAACCATTACACCGTCTGTGCTGCCCATGAGATAGATAGATATGAGATAGATAGATAGATAGATAGATATATTAGATAGATAGATACTGTATGGGATAGATAGATAGATAGATAGATAGATAGATAGATAGATAGATAGATAGATAGATAGATAGATAGATAGATACTGTATGGTATAGATAGATAGATAGACAGACAGACAGACAGACAGACAGACAGACAGATAGATAGATAGATAGATAGATAGATAGATAGATAGATAGATAGATAGATAGATAGATAGATAGATAGATAGATAGATACTATATGGTATAGCTAGATAGGTATGAGATATGGTATAGATAGATAGATAGATATGAGATAGATAGATAGATATGAGATAGATAGATAGATAGATAGATTGATAGATTGATAGATATGAGATAGATATATAGATCTGAGATAGATAGATATGAGATAGATATATATATATATATATATATATATATATATATATATATATTAGATAGATAGATACTGTATGGGATAGATAGATAGATAGATAGATAGATAGATAGATACTGTATGGTATAGATAGATAGGTATGATATATGGTATAGATAGATAGATAGATAGATATGAGATAGATAGATAGATAGATAGATATGAGAGATAGATAGATAGATAGATAGATAGATAGATCTGAGATAGATAGATCTGAGAGAGATAGATATGAGATAGATAGATAGATAGATAGATAGATAGACATGAGATAAATAGATAGATAGATAGATAGATAGATAGATACTGTATGGTATAGCTAGATAGTTATGAGATAGATACTGTATGGGATAGATAGATAGATAGATACTGTATGGGATAGATAGATAGATAGATAGATACTGTATGGTATAGACAGATAGATAGATAGACAGATAGATAGATAGATAGATAGATAGATAGATAGATAGATAGATAGATACTGTATGGTATAGATAGATAGACAGACAGACAGACAGACAGACAGACAGACAGACAGACAGATAGATAGATAGATAGATAGATAGATAGATAGATAGATAGATAGATAGATAGATAGATAGATACTGTATGGTATAGCTAGATAGGTATGAGATATGGTATAGATAGATAGATAGATAGATATGAGATAGATAGATAGATAGATAGATATGAGATAGATAGATAGATAGATAGATAGATTGATAGATTGATAGATATGAGATAGATATATAGATCTGAGATAGATAGATATGAGATATATATATATATATATATATATATATATATATATATATATATATATAAATATATTAGATAGATAGATACTGTATGGGATAGATAGATAGATAGATAGATAGATAGATAGATAGATAGATAGATAGATAGATAGATAGATACTGTATGGTATAGCTAGATAGGTATGATATATGGTATAGATAGATAGATATGAGATAGATAGATAGATAGATAGATAGATATGAGAGATAGATAGATCTGAGATAGATAGATCTGAGAGAGATAGATATGAGATAGATAGATAGATAGACATGAGATAAATAGATAGATAGATAGATAGATAGATACTGTATGGTATAGCTAGATAGTTATGAGATAGATACTGTATGGGATAGATAGATAGATAGATAGATACTGTATGGGATAGATAGATAGATAGATAGATAGATAGATAGATAGATACTGTATGGTATAGACAGAGAGATAGATAGATAGATAGATAGATAGATAGATAGATAGATAGATAGATAGATACTGTATGGTATAGCTAGATAGGTATGAGATATGGTATAGATAGATATGAGATAGATAGATAGATAGATAGATTGATAGATATGAGATAGATAGATCTGAGATAGATAGATATGAGAGAGATAGATATGAGAGAGATAGATAGATAGATAGATAGATAGATAGATAGACATGAGATAAATAGATAGATATGAGATAGATAGATAGATAGATAGATACTGTATGGTATAGATAGATAGATAGATAGATAGATACTGTATGGTTTAGCTAGATAGATATGAGATAGATATTGTATGCGATAGATAGATAGATAGATAGATAGATAGATACTGTATGGGATAGGTAGATAGATAGATACTGTATGGGATAGATAGATAGATAGATAGATAGACATGAGATAAATAGATAAATATGAGATAGATAGATAGATAGATAGATACTGTATGGTATAGATAGATAGAAAGATAGATAGATACTGTATGGTATAGCTAGATAGATATGAGATAGATACTGTATGGGATAGATAGATAGAGAGATAGATAGATAGATAGATAGATAGATAGATAGATAGATCGATAGTGTATGGGATAGATAGATAGATAGATAGACAGATACTGTATGGTATAGCTAGATAGGTATGAGATATGGTATAGATAGATAGATAGATAGATATGAGATAGATAGATAGATAGATAGATAGATATGAGAGAGATAGATAGATAGATAGATAGATAGATCTGAGATAGATAGATCTGAGAGAGATAGATATGAGATAGATAGATAGATAGATAGGTAGACATGAGATAAATAGATAGATAGATAGATAGATAGATACTGTATGGTATAGCTAGATAGTTATGAGATAGATACTGTATGGGATAGATAGATAGATAGATAGATAGATAGATACTGTATGGGATAGATAGATAGATATATAGATTAAATAGATACTGTATGGTATAGATAGACAGATTAGATACTGTATGGTATAGATAGATAGATACTGTATGGTATAGCTAGATAGATATGAGATAGATACTGTATGGTATAGATAGATATGA
Organism: Taudactylus pleione; assembly: GCA_031769625.1. Lineage (NCBI taxonomy): Eukaryota > Metazoa > Chordata > Amphibia > Anura > Myobatrachidae > Taudactylus > Taudactylus pleione. The sequence continues at coordinate 3,536,069 of JAUIMM010000257.1, forward strand.
GATAGATAGATACTGTATGGTATAGCTAGATAGATATGAGATAGATACTGTATGGTATAGATAGATATGAGATAGATAGATACTGTATGGTATATATAGATAGGAGATAAATAGATGGATATGAGATAAATTGATAGATATGAGATAGATGAGATTTTTATTTATTACCAGTTATTTATATAGCGCACACATATTCTGCAGAGTTTTACAGAGAATATTTGACCATTCACATCAGTCCCTGGCCCAGTGGAGCTTACAATCTATATTCCCTATCACATGCACACACACATACATACAAACTAGGGTTAATTATTATTTTTTTTTTGTTGGGAGCCAATTAACCTACCAGTATATTTTTGGAGTGTGGGAGGAAACCAGAGTACCCGGAGGAAACCCATATAAGCACAGGGAGAATATACAAACTCCACACAGTTAAAGCCATGGTGGGAGTCAAACCCACGACCTCAGTGCTGTGAGGCAGTAATACTAACCATTACACCGTCTGTGCTGCCCATGAGATAGATAGATATGAGATAGATAGATAGATAGATAGATATATTAGATAGATAGATACTGTATGGTATAGATAGATAGATAGACAGACAGACAGACAGACAGACAGACAGACAGACAGATAGATAGATAGATAGATAGATAGATAGATAGATAGATAGATAGATACTGTATGGTATAGCTAGATAGGTATGAGATATGGTATAGATAGATAGATAGATAGATAGATAGATAGATATGAGATAGATAGATAGATAGATAGATATGAGATAGATAGATAGATAGATTGATAGATTGATAGATATGAGATAGATATATAGATCTGAGATAGATAGATATGAGATAGATATATATATATATATATATATATATATATATATATTAGATAGATAGATACTGTATGGGATAGATAGATAGATAGATAGATACTGTATGGTATAGCTAGATAGGTATGATATATGGTATAGATAGATAGATAGATATGAGATATATAGATAGATAGATAGATAGATAGATATGAGAGATAGATAGATAGATAGATAGATAGATAGATAGATCTGAGATAGATAGATCTGAGAGAGATAGATATGAGATAGATAGATAGATAGATAGATAGATAGATAGATAGACATGAGATAAATAGATAGATAGATAGATAGATAGATAGATAGATACTGTATGGTATAGCTAGATAGTTATGAGATAGATACTGTATGGGATAGATAGATAGATAGATAGATACTGTATGGGATAGATAGATAGATAGATAGATAGATACTGTATGGTATAGACAGATAGATAGATAGATAGATAGATAGATAAATAGATAGATAGATACTGTATGGTATAGCTAGATAGGTATGAGATATGGTATAGATAGATAGATATGAGATAGATAGATAGATAGATAGATTGATAGATATGAGATAGATAGATCTGAGATAGATAGATATGAGAGAGATAGATATGAGAGAGATAGATAGATAGATAGATAGATAGATAGATAGACATGAGATAAATAGATAGATATGAGATAGATAGATAGATAGATAGATACTGTATGGTATAGATAGATAGATAGATAGATAGATAGATAGATAGATACTGTATGGTATAGCTAGATAGATATGAGATAGATATTGTATGGGATAGATAGATAGATAGATAGATAGATACTGTATGGGATAGGTAGATAGATAGATAAAGTATGGTATAGATAGATAGATAGATAGATAGATAGATAGATAGATAGATAGATACTGTATGGTATAGCTAGATAGTTATGAGATAGATACTGTATGGGATAGATAGATAGATAGATAGATAGATAGATACTGTATGGGATAGATAGATAGATATATAGATTAAATAGATACTGTATGGTATAGATAGACAGATTAGATACTGTATGGTATAGATAGATAGATACTGTATGGTATAGCTAGATAGATATGAGATAGATACTGTATGGTATAGATAGATATGAGATAGATAGATACTGTATGGTATAGCTAGATAGATATGAGATAGATACTGTATGGTATAGATAGATATGAGATAGATAGATACTGTATGGTATATATAGATAGGAGATAAATAGATGGATATGAGATAAATTGATAGATATGAGATAGATGAGATTTTTATTTATTACCAGTTATTTATATAGCGCACACATATTCTGCAGAGTTTTACAGAGAATATTTGACCATTCACATCAGTCCCTGGCCCAGTGGAGCTTACAATCTATATTCCCTATCACATGCACACACACATACATACAAACTAGGGTTAATTATTATTTTTTTTTTGTTGGGAGCCAATTAACCTACCAGTATATTTTTGGAGTGTGGGAGGAAACCGGAGTACCCGGAGGAAACCCATATAAGCACAGGGAGAATATACAAACTCCACACAGTTAAAGCCATGGTGGGAGTCAAACCCACGACCTCAGTGCTGTGAGGCAGTAATACTAACCATTACACCGTCTGTGCTGCCCATGAGATAGATAGATATGAGATAGATAGATAGATAGATAGATAGATATATTAGATAGATAGATACTGTATGGGATAGATAGATAGATAGATAGATAGATAGATAGATAGATAGATAGATAGATAGATAGATACTGTATGGTGTAGATAGATAGATAGACAGACAGACAGACAGACAGACAGACAGACAGACAGACAGACAGATAGATAGATAGATAGATAGATAGATAGATAGATAGATAGATACTATATGGTATAGCTAGATAGGTATGAGATATGGTATAGATAGATAGATAGATAGATAGATAGATATGAGATAGATAGATAGATATGAGATAGATAGATAGATAGATAGATAGATTGATAGATTGATAGATATGAGATAGATATATAGATCTGAGATAGATAGATATGAGATAGATATATATATATATATATATATATATATATATTAGATAGATAGATACTGTATGGGATAGATAGATAGATAGATAGATAGATAGATAGATAGATAGATACTGTATGGTATAGATAGATAAGTATGATATATGGTATAGATAGATAGATAGATAGATAGATATGAGATAGATAGATAGATAGATAGATAGATATGAGAGATAGATAGATAGATAGATAGATAGATAGATAGATAGATAGATCTGAGATAGATCTGAGAGAGATAGATATGAGATAGATAGATAGATAGATAGACATGAGATAAATAGATAGATAGATAGATAGATAGATAGATAGATACTGTATGGTATAGCTAGATAGTTATGAGATAGATACTGTATGGGATAGATAGATAGATAGATAGATAGATAGATACTGTATGGGATAGATAGATAGATAGATAGATAGATAGATAGATAGATAGATACTGTATGGTATAGACAGATAGATAGATAGATAGATAGATAGATAGATAGATAGATAGATACTGTATGGTATAGCTAGATAGGTATGAGATATGGTATAGATAGATAGATATGAGATAGATAGATAGATAGATAGATAGATAGATAGATAGATATGAGATAGATAGATCTGAGATAGATAGATATGAGAGAGAGAGATAGATAGATAGATAGATAGATAGACATGAGATAAATAGATAGATATGAGATAGATAGATAGATAGATAGATACTGTATGGTATAGATAGATAGATAGATAGATAGATACTGTATGGTATAGCTAGATAGATATGAGATAGATATTGTATGGGATAGATAGATAGATAGATAGATACTGTATGGGATAGGTAGATAGATAGATACTGTATGGTATAGATAGATAGATAGATAGATAGATAGATAGATAGATAGATAGATAGATAGATAGACATGAGATAAATAGATAAATATGAGATAGATAGATAGATAGATAGATAGATACTGTATGGTATAGATAGATAGATAGATAGATAGATAGATAGATAGATAGATACTGTATGGTATAGCTAGATAGATATGAGATAGATACTGTATGGGATAGATAGATAGAGAGATAGATAGATAGATAGATAGATAGATAGATAGATACTGTATGGTATAGATAGATAGATAGATTGATAGATAGATAGATAGATAGATAGATAGATAGATAGATAGATAGATAGATAGATAGATAGATAGATAGAGCTCTATTCATCATCACTTATTGTTCACAAAAGCATGTGAAAAATAAAATCTTCACATATTTTTATTTAAAGTAAGTGTCAGGGCCATTCATCAGGTTCTGAAAAAAGCATTTTTTTCATAACATCGTGGTGTCACTGAACGCTACCCTGAGATGGCTTTCAGTACCCGAGGCAGCCACAGCAGAGGATCTATGCAGATGTCCCTGCCGTGAGCTCTTACTTCGGGGCACTGCAGACGTGTGGCGCGGCTCACCGAAAGAAGACATGTGAGTTGGGCTAAGGAGAAGGAGGGGGGCTGGACACCTTCGCGGTGGGGGGAAGATTGCAGTGAAGGGTGCAGCTTATACTTTTACTTTTCATTTTTCTAGTTTTTAGAGGTGTGACAGTTACCTCTATTGGGAAGCTGCAGCTGTGATTGGTTAGAGACATATTTGTCCCTACTTGATTAGGCGCCAGGTAGTTTATGCTTATTTTTCTCACTGAGAATTTACCTGTAAAAAACAAGTAAAAACTTGTATACCCCGAGCACAAATAGGACTTTGTAAGGTGCATGGCATTCCGGATATTGGTAAATTTGGCAGCATCGCTTCCCCTATAGATACCTATGGGGGATACGGCTGCCAGCGGCAATGGAGGGATCACAGCAGGTATCGGAGATAACTGCTGTGGTCCCTCCTTCATATATATGGGAGATACTTAGTATTTGAGGTAAACCCCCGAGAGCGCCGGGCTTCCTTCTCACAGCGGACACCGCGGAGACTGCATGTAGCGGCTGTGGACTTTTATTGTTCTCTAAGAACTATTTCCCAAATCCTGTCTGGGTCAGGGGCTTTACAACACCTCACTGATGATTCATCCAGGACCAAAGATGTTTCATCCGATGATGCTTCAATCTCTCTATATAGAATTATTATCCCCATCAAATTGGGAATAAAACACATTTAGTATATCTCCAAAAGAACTGCTCACCCTCCTGGTATAGTCTTGTCGGTTCTATAATTTATAATATTTTGGATACCATTTCACATACCCTTTGAGTCACTGTTACATTTAAACCTACTTTCATTTTTTTTTTGTTTCAGAATATTTCCTTTTTGCCATTTTTTTATACTTTTCCAAATTTAACCTAGTAATCCTATAGAGTTATATATAATTTGATTTAAAAGCCCTATCTCTAGCAACAAGCTAGGAGCAAATTGCGCCATTTATCCAAGACTTTTCATTTGTAAATACAGGTGGAGTCTCCCATATCCAAAATGCTTGGGACCAGGGTATTTTGGATATCGGAATATTACGTATTTTTGAATATTTGCATAATATAATGAGATATCTTGGGAAAGGAACCAAATCTAATCTAAGATGCATTTATGTTTTATATACTGTACACACACCTTATCTTATACACACCTTATACACACAGCCTGCAGGTAACTTTATACATGTTCAACTTTTTTTGGCTCAAACAAAAAAATTGTTTACATACATGAAATTCATGTATGTTTCATATACGCCTAAAGGTCATTTTATACTTTATTTTTAATAGTTTTGTGCCTTAAACAAAGTTTGTATACATTGAACAAGCAAAAAGCACAAGGTGTCACTATCTCAGTCATGCTAAAAAAATCCGTATTTGAGAATATTTGGAGACTCTACCTGTTCCCATAAACACTTTCTCACAGTTACATTCTCTACATAACAGTGTACAGTAGAAGAAGTAAGTTCACATATATATATTTCCTTCCATCCTTGCTCCACTACTAAACATATAACAAGTTGTAAATTCAAGGTTGCTCTGCAATTTAGCATATTATTATTATTATTATTATTATTATTATTGTTTATTTATATGGCGCCACAAGTGTTCCGCAGCATCTTACAAAGTACATAAACAAATAGATTGATTTACAGTGACTTACAGTACAGTACAATACAATACATTACAGGACATGGATAATATACATTGCTACATTCACGACCATAACAACCAGATAAGCAACAATGCAGAGCAACCAAGTGTAAGGTGCCCTGGTAGAGAGTAAGAAGTAGATGAAGGTAGAGTAAGGAGAAGCACAAGAGGGTAGAGGGTCCTGCTCATAGGAGCTTACATTCTAAGGGGGAGGGACAGACAGACAGGGGTGACACAGATGGGGTAGGCAGGGAGGAAGGAGTATGTAGCAGCAAGTTAGGATGAGAGCTGGAAGGCTTTGATGAAGTAGTGGGTCTTGAGAGCCCGTTTGAAGGATTGTAGAGAGGTGGAGAGTCTCATGGGAAGCAGGAGAGAGTTCCAAAGGTGGGGAGCAGCACGGGCAAAATCTTGGAGGCAGGAGTGGGAGGAAGTAATCAATTGGCATGAGTGGCGGCGTGCATAGCCCCCTCAGACCAAACAGTAACAGATCTACAGTATTTGTAGGCATAAAGGGCTGTAAATAAAATTGTTTAGGTGGCAGTTATTTTTTTAATGCACCCAACGGAGCAATTCAATCGTTGCTCTGTCTGACCTCGATAGCTGCCAATGTCGGCATTTCTGTTTGGACCTCGGGAGGGTGCGAGCAAAAATGTGTGATAAACCTGTGGTTAGGACACCCTAACCAGGACTTTAGGCAGATATAGCCATTTTACAGGGCTAAACACGGTCTAAAAGGGTGTGAAGATGGCGATAATTAAATTGCAACTCTAGGCGCCCATTAATTATCGCCGCTCAAACAGTAATTGAATCGCTCCCAAGACGTTTAACTAGGGGTTTACGAGTATATGCTCTAATCAGAAGCAAGGAACCATGATCTGAATACCCAATATAGGACAAACAACAATCGCATGCATCCTTGAATTTGTAATATACATGATACAGTGAGTTCTCCCCTTGTGTAGTGACGGTGACATACTGATAAAATTTATGCTTTAAATTTGCCTGGTTAAAGTCACCGGCAACTATGATGCCCCATCCACATAGATAGACTACTGTTTAGCTATAGCCTTACACAATGGGCCAAATGTAATAGGGTGAGAGTTTTCTCACACTTTTTAAACTCAACCAAAGAGTCTGAGAACTTGCAAACACCCATGTTTTTCAGACACAAAAAACTCTCACGATTTAAACTCTCATCCAGATGTTTTCCCATTTTGAAGATACAACTTGACCAATGTAATAGTGTGAGAGGTTACTGCTAAACTCTAACATTCTCGAAACTCTCACCCAATTACATTTGGCCCAATGTGTCCAGACCAGTCTCCACATGTGCTTGTGGTGGAATATAAACCACCAACTCAACTGAAACATCCAAGGGCAAATTAAAGGGCCTACACTCAGAGAGGGAATATTCCACATCAATGGAGCAATAGGTAGCAATATGGTCTGCCTTTGAAAACCACCTATTATTTACATGTGTACAAAGGCCTCCTCCTCTCAGCTTACCCGTCTCTTTAGTTCTACAGTATCTTCTCTTAATAAAATCCTATCAGCAAGCAGCATCCAGGATAGTGCTGTTCAGCCAAGTCTCTCTGAAAATCTTAACAGAGCATTCTCTTAGGAGCTTTTGGTTTAACATTCTTGCCTGGGTTTCATGAAGCCTATTTGGGAGCTACTAGACATTTTCCATAAATAGGCTGGGGAGCAACTCATTTAAAGTTCAGAACTTTAGTCTGACCTCTAAAGTTGCATACACACGTAAAGATTTTCTGTACAACCATCCAACTAGTTGATTGGTTGGAATGAAAATCTGGTAAGGTATGAAAGCAAATGACAATCATCAATTTGCTCCCAAATGCTGGAAAATGGCCAAAAACTGTAGTTTGAACAAATTATTTGGATCAAACATTTAACAAACTTGTCTGACCGACCATTTTCATGTGTTTTCTGGCATTTAGGAACAAATTGCTGATCATCAGTTACTCCCATATGTTACCAGATTTTCATTCCAACCAATCAACTAGTTGGATGGTTGGACAGAAAATCTTTACGTGTGTATGCAGCTTTACTCTGCGGCCACTCCAGACATCTCCATTGCAGCTCCAGGAATCCTGATGGTATCACGAGAGTGCCGTCAGGCTCCAACTTCAGCTCACAGCTCTCCCAGAGTGAACCCAACTGGGATAACATGACCCTTGCAGACTGCTAGGAGATCAGTAGAATTGTAAAAAGTGTCCTAGCTCTCCATAACATGGAAGCGCTCACAGCCGCAGCGTCACCATATTGTGCACACAGACATTCATACTATTTACGGCCGATTTCAAGTAGATGTGAAAATGCTAAGTTTTTGCATGTGAGAACTTTTTGCACCCTTCACATATGTATGTCCTATCGCATATGTGGGTTTTTGGGCACACCTATTTCAAAAGATGAAGGAGCTTATTCAGAGCCGCTCGCAAGCGGCTGCTCGCTCGTTTGTGGCCAATGGCAAGCGACCGCGCATGCATACGCTTCGTTCTGCGCGTGCGCAAACTACTCGGAGCAATCGGAATCTGCTCACTTGCCCAGCAAAGACAGCCCAGTGAAATGAGTGACAGAAGAGGCCGTTTGTGGGTGGTAACAGGGGCTGGACACTAATAACGGGGGAGTGGAGGTGCGAATGCAGGCGTGCCTGGGTGTTTTGACGCCATTTCAGAGGTGTGCATAATTAACAGCCAGCGTCATAGGACACGTCACCTGCCTGTTTTTTACACTGAAGTCCTCGCAGTGCTTGCGGTAGGGTAAGGCAATCACAAGCACTGCGACCACTACCGATGGTCCTTGATGTACCATTGTTTTAATACATTTCCTGGAGATGATGTGCGCTAGTGGGCGTCTCCTCATCAGCTAAAAGGCGTCTATAGAGACAAAGTGATCACTCGCCAAAACAAAGTGGGCTTGCTTATGCCTTTCTGAGCAAGCGCCTGCCATGCCGTCACTTAGCCAAATTAGCGATCGCATCTAGTGAGCGGGTCTGAATCAGGTCTGAAATGCGGTATTCACCCGAAAAAAATAAGGTGAAAAGTGCACCTGAAAATGGGGAAATCTCCTTTTCCCAGAAAAAGTTAAACTAACATTTGGTAATTCTTTAAAAGTGTAATATTGGGCAAAATCAAAGTGTTTGGGGTTTTTAAATTGTGTCAAATGGCTGTTATATGCATTTTCTTTAACACTGGAAAAATTATAGAAAGCAAGTTTTGTGGGAGCAAAATAAATGCTGCTATTAAATTAGGGGCACATAAAAATGAGTGCTGACATATTTTTGTGTCATTTAAGGGTACTTTAAAAAAAAGTTAAAAATACACCTGCTGCAGCCATCTGCAATCCCAAAAACACTTGTCCCATTTACTGCCCCCCAAATGACCTACCCCACTAATTAAAACCCATTTTCCAACACTTTTTACATTTTCACCCCAAAAATGGAACTGACCAGGTTAGGGTATGGTGATGGTCAAAGCAGGAGAGGTGAGGGCAGGATAAAGTGTGCACAAAGATGAAATGGGTGTAGGGTCAGGGGGCCTCATTCAGAGGCGGTCATAGGATGCAAGTGGTCGTTCTGAAACAGGGCGGCCACTTGTATCCTGAACGGCCACCTCCATGTCGGTCGTTAAGCTGTGGGTTAACACCCACAGCTCTAGCAACCGCTAAGGGTGATGGTCGCGATGGTCAAGACCATCGCAACCATCGGGGCTTATGACGAGACCCAAAGGTAGGTTCTCATCAACCTTAAGCCCCAGGGAGCTTCCTGCTCTGTTTGAGCAGGAAGCTCCCCACTGACATCACTGATGATGTCAGTGGGGCCGCCTCCAAACGGCAAGCGTTCTGATAGGAACGCCTCCGTTTGGCCGGGCACGCCCCTGGCCCGCCCAGCAAACGGGGCGAGCTGTCAGTCAACATCGACAGCTCGCCCCGTCTGCAACGAGACCCCTAACGATGGATCACCCGTCGTTAGCCGGGTCTCGCGCATGTGCACGACGGAGCCGGCTCCGTCGTGCGCATGTGCACTGGAGCAACATCAACTCGGTCGCGAGCTCGTAGAGCTAACGACTGGGTCTGAATAAGCTCCAGAGAGTGGTTTAAGGCTCTGTAAGTAAAAAGGAATAGTTTGAACTGGATTCTGAGGGGGATTGAAAGGCAGTGATGCAGATTGTGGAGGTAGAGGCAGATAATGAGCAATCTCGACGGTCGTTTGCGTCGTCCTGTTTTGCTCGTCAATTAGTCATTATTGGACATCGTTATCGTTCCATCGTTCATGCATCGGTGCACATTTTCAAAGCCGCAACGACCAAGGACCAACATATATAGATTTAAATAAATATTTCATCCCACTTTTATTAACAACTGCTTTGAAAATCGTTGGTCTATGGTCTTTGGTCATTTTGTGCAATCGTTCACAAATCGTTCATGCACATGAACAATAACGATCATCAGGAACTGATGAACGATTTGTGAAGATCTTTGATCTTTCATCTTTCTGGGACAAGTCTGCTAGTGGATGGGCAGCATTAGGATTTAAATACTCTGCCTTTCTCAGGACTCTCTTTTGTGTTTTTCTTTTCTGTTTGAATCTAAGTTATTATAAACAAAAGGAGGTTGATTATCCAGAAGTTTTTTCTAATGAATTGAATTACAGGAAATCTACTGCGTAAAGGAAACTACACCCACAATAAGCCCACATTCCTAACTTTATCACAGCTATTTCTAATTCTGTTGTAGCCAAAGTTTTTCATTATTGAATTCTGTGATGACTGCTACAGTATGTTATTGAAGCCTCCTTTACGTTAAACTTAGCAGTTGGCTAATAAAAAAAAACATGCAAATAATTTCTTCTTAAGCAAAGTGCCACGCATTGTATTATTACTGTCCTCCCTTGTGTTTCCTGCACACTGCTTCGTGTATTACTAGGTTTTTCAATCAATCAAACCTAGATTTCTCAATAATAGTGACTAAAAACTTTATTACCACAGAGGGGTCTGTACCCTCACAGGATAACAATCCGCTGGATATCCAGACAGGGAAATCCCACTTGTGGCACCAACTTGGGTTATTCCTGGATCATTGCCATTCACGCAGTACCCGTGTGCAGTGGGGCTCTTCAGGCGGCGCTTGGAGATGACATCATCTCCAAGCGCCGATTTACCCATGCTGGAAATGCGACCTGGGTTGGATGGCCCGGGATACCCGTTTCCACTGAGCCCTACCTGGATCCTCCAGAATAAAACCCTTCTCGCTACCAGGGTTGGATTTCTGGGACACTGGACCTGGGTTGACCCATTTCCACTGACCAAAATCCTGGGGTGATGTGCACTCACGTGCAATAATCTGGGATTTTGAGGTCAGTGGAAAAGGAGTATCAGAGAAAGTTACTGATTAGAGCAGTGTTGTAACTAGCCAGCACTGCGCCTTGTGCCAACCATGCTCCCTGACCGGGTGATGTCATGCCCAACAGCGCCATGTAATACAGCACTATAAAGGCTACAGTATTCATACCTGGAGCATCCAAAGGACATCAGAGGGCTGACTAATATATACAGTCACTTTGAAAAGAACTAACCCTGGATTTAATATGAATTTGCATGAGTCATAAATTTTGTCACTTGCTGAGACTGTGAGGTTAATAGCTTTACTAGTTTACACACAGGTTTTTCCCAGACTGCCAAATTTCACTTGAGCCAGTTCTGGTACCTGAGTAATTTAAGGGTGTCCCAATTTTTATGGATTGTGTGAGAGTGTCTGGCCCCAGGGCTGCCATCAGGGGGGGACTGCCGGTACTCTAGTACCAGGCCCGGAGAGAGTGGGGGCCCGGATGACAATGGCAAGAAATGCACCGGGCGGCAGGCAGGGAGAAACTAGGACATCAGCGGCAGCGCCGCTGTGGCATTTCATCTATGGACTGGAGCCAGCCACGAGCTGTGATTGGCTCGCGGAATGACAGCCAATCAGGAGCAGCAACTCATGATCAGCCAATTGGGAATGGCCACTCCTGATTGGCTGTTGTTCCATGAGCCCATCAGGAGCAGCAGCTCCTGATCAGTGAATCAGGAGTGGCGGACGCCGGCTCCATAGATCAAATGCTACAGTGCCGCTGATACTCGTGGCCAGCTCCAGTGACAGTCCATAGTTGAATGCCACAGCGATTAGGCTCTTTCGTTCTCTCTGCCTGCTGCCTGGTGCACTCCTTACAGCTGCCAGCTGGGCCCCCTCTCTCTTAGGACAAAAGAATGGAGAAAGCAGGTATGCTGACCCTGCCCTGTGTCCTCCCCTCTCTTGTCCAGCTAGTCTTCCCTGTACTGTACCCCCAGTACAGCCAGCCTTTCCTGCACCCCCCCAGTACAGCCAGCCTTTCCTGCACCCCCCAGGACAGCCAGCCTTTCCTGTACCCCCCAGTTCAGCCTGCCTTGCCCTGCCCCTCCCCCAGTTCAGCCAGTCTTCCCTGTGCCCCCCTCCTAGCCTAGCCAGCCTATGTTACCTGCCAGTCCAGTCAGCCTTACCTGCAGCCCCCCATGTCCAGCCAGCCTTCCTTGCACCCCCCCATGTCCAGCCAGCCTTCCTGTCTTCTCTGCCCCTCCCCTACTGTCCTTTGCCCCCCTTGTCCAACCAGCCTTCCCTGCCCTTTGCCACCCCAGTCCACCCTTTACAGCCCAGTGTCCCCCCTTGACCAGTCTTCCCTGCCCTGTCCCATCCCCCTGCCCCCTTCAACATGCATAGTCATCCCTGGTTTACCCACCATTTGAAGCAACACCCCTGGTATAGCTCCACCGACATTATCAACTCTGACCTTTAGTACCGGGCCCCATAATTTCTGATGGCAACCCTGTCTGGCCCTGATGAAGTTCAAACCTAGGCAAAAACCTAATCCTGGTCAAACTACAAGACCCAGACAAATTTGGAGGAGCTAGGTCCAAAACTCTTGCTGTGCGTAAAGGAAAGACAGACATATACGCTTTCTTGCTTATTATATAGTTAAGCAGGGGCAAAATGCAACACCATATTATATCTGGTTTTGACTAAAAATTTATATTTCTACCACATCTAGGAGTTTCCAAAATTATAGAAATACACTTCTACAACTAAGCATTGTACTTCCTTTGTAAATAATGTGTTCTATTATTAGTCTATTTTCATATATGATCCAGAACCCAGATAAGATTATACTATTATTTATTGCTAGAAGCAAGGGGAAGGCCAACTAACTAAGTGCTAGATGATGTTGCAGGAACTCTGCTTCCTTTATTTTCTACAGGTGGTGGCAGTAAAGAAATGTGTATGATATAGAGATGAGTGATAGAATATTTATTAGGAGTATTATATTGGGCTCAGCCCTCGCAACATCAGGACTTGAGGATGTGTGCAATCGCAGTCCTGATGCTGGTGTAGTACTAGTCAGGGTGATACAGTCATTGGCTCTGACTTCGTCAGTGTCAAGTCAGGGATAGGAGGCAGCATCCTATTTACACTCAACAAGAACCATATCACAATAAAGAATGTATAATTAGGCGTCCATAACTTTTTTGCAATTAAAACACAATATATAACAGCTTACTCTAACTTATACTAAAAATAAAGACATGGACATGGACTGCTTTGGTTAAATGGTCATAACTCACTTTTATTAAAGGTATGACCCTGAATTTTATGTTAATTGTTTAATTGTTAATTATTAATTGTTCAACAAGAACCATATCACAATAAAGAATGTATAATTAGGCGTCCATAACTTTTTTGCAATTAAAACACAATATATAACAGCTTACTCTAACTTATACTAAAAATAAAGACATGGACATGGACTGCTTTGGTTAAATGGTCATAACTCACTTTTATTAAAGGTATGACCCTGAATTTTATGTTAATTGTTTAATTTAATTTATTGGGAGGCAAAGAAGGATGCTACAAACAATCAGCTCCATGATCTTAGTCAATATTAGGGAGCGACTGATACGCCCTCCCTGTGGCCATTGTGTCCAATATTAGGGATTGACTGAAATGCCCCCCCCTGTGGTCATTGTAAGCTAAGCTGTGAAGACTCACAACCCCTATAATACTGCATAGTACGAGTGTGTCAGCAGAGACGGATGCCCAAAGTCCTCCCGCAGATGTAGGCCATACTACAACCATTCAAAGGATATGTGCTCCACAACGATATTCTTACACTTTACGTGGCTGCTAGATTGTAGCACCTTCTCGCCACCGCCAGGTTCAAAGAACCGCAGCCTGCCACCCAAACCAAAACAACTAGACCGCATCCAAACAGGAAAAAACATCACCCAAAAACACACCTAACCCCAAGTCTAATAAATGCACCCCATCAGGGCGAAAAAATTAAGCCTGTTCCAGCCGTAAACTTGTGTGCTGTACCACCAAACCACCGGACCTGGAGACAAAATGAGAAACAGCCTTGTTAATCTTCCTGCGAGCCTTATCCAAAGCCAAAAGGTCCCTAGAACCCCTCCGTACATGGCGAGGGATAATTTCAGACCACACCAAGCGCACCTCCAGCCACCGAGACCGAAGGGCGCTCAAATCAGCCTGCATCCGCAAGATCAGATCTATACCCTAAGACTGCCCTACATCATTGCCGCCAAGGCGAATCACCAGCCATGTTGGGCGCCCACAGCGCATCTCCTGCTGAAACAAAAGATCCAAAAGAGCTGACCAACGCATGCCTCAGACCCCAACCACCGAACCTGACACCCCCCTAACAACAGGGATGCCCTCTTTGCCATCGCATGCCTTTCAGCCCAATAAATAAACGAATGGCCCACAAGCCACACTTGCTCAGAAGACACGGACATAGGTGTAAAAGAACAGAAAGAACTAACACATCAGTAAATAACATTATATAAAGATGATAGAGTGGTAACTTAGAAGGAGAATGTTAGTATTAATGCCCAGGCGAAGGAGAAAATCCAAAAAACCTCCTGTGCGCCGTGTATGATAAGCCAATTGAATTACAGCCCTTAGTGGAGGAAAAATAAAAAAATCCCTTCATACCCTCAATTTTTGAATGTTAGCCATTCAAAAACTGGTGGGTAAACTATGTTTCTGGGTAAGAAAAACACAGCTTAAAGCTTATCACATCTAACATATAACTTATAGGTGGACGACCTCCATCTACCAATCACTTGAATGGCAGATGGAGGCAACCCGCTGCACAAGTAGCCGCGCCAATACGGAAAGAATGAGTACCGTAATGCGTGACATCCAAATCCAGCTGACCCAAACAGCGCTTAAACACAGCAGCAAACTGAAACTAAGTCAAAGGGGAGGAGTCAGCATGCAATAACCATTGAGAGCCAACTGACTGGCGCTGACCCGCATATATACCAGCCAAGCGCAAAGGGCAAATCTCAGTACTAGTATGAGGCTTGATGGTAACCCAACGCCCCCGCCCTAACTGATAATTTTTAGAACGGGGAATTTTGCACAGGATAGCCCCGACCTGGATTACCACATGCTTAAATAATAGCCCGGAATCAGCAGACCTCTTACTAGACGCCACAAGCTCACTAATCCGAAACGTGCCAACAAAAGCCAGCGCAAACGCCAATTGGAACAGAAAAGGTTCAAATTTGGAAGAAGTAATCAACGAAACTACCCCTACCAGACGCTGCAGCAGTGCCAAATCAATTGGCCGGCGAGAATCAGCTACCATGGGACTATCTTTAGCCCAACGCTTAAGGGCCTTAGACAGCACAAAAGACTTTGTGGGATCATGACCGCCGTGAAGGCGAGAGAAAAAAGCAATACCCGCAAGGGCAAAAGCCATGGCCGCCTTAGATCAGCCCCTCTGATAATGGTCCCACACAAACTCAACTAAGCGCTGATCTAAAGACTTACCCACAGCAGGATACTTAACCCGATAAGCCTCCCAGTCATGCCAAGCTGCCTCATAAACCCGCAAAGTTGATGGAGCCAGGGACCTCCGGGCCAGACCAATTATTCCGGCTTGACAATCTGCCAGAGAGAAGACGGACAAGTCATCCCAATCAGATTAGCCTCAGGGTCCAACATCCGAAACCTATCAAATTGAAAGCAGGATAGTGAATCCGCTATCCTGTTTTCAATGCCCGGGACGTGCCGCGCCCTAAAAACAATATTTGCCTTCATACATCTCAAAACTAAAAACCTTATCAGATGCAGCACCATAGAATAAGAAGAACGCTGATTATTAATAGTGTGCACCACGCCCAGGTTGTCACACCAAAAAATTATGCTCCGGTTAGATAACCTGTCAGCCCACAAATTGACAGCCACTGTTATCGGAAAAAGTTCCAACAACAACAGGCTGTACTGCAAGCTGCGAGATATTCATGATGCAGGCCATGGGGCTGCGCAACAGGCCCCCTGAAAAAATGCCCCGAAGCCAGTTGAAACTGCAGCATCGGTGAACAACTGCAATTCAGCATTGTCGACCTGCTGCAATGGCCAAATCAACTCCATATTGAAATCCAACAAAAACAAAGCCTACACCCGGAGGTCAACTAGGATTTCCCTGGAAAGGCGGACACTAAAATGCGGGTTGGAGACCCCTGCAATGGCCCACTCCAGTTTACAGCAAAACACCCTCCCCATCGGAATGATCCGGCACGCAAAATGAAATTAACCTAGGACCGACTGAACATGGCACAATTTAACCTGCCATGAATCTAAGCAACATTGAATCTGACCTAGCAATCGCTTCACCTTATCGGCTGGCAACCGGCAGCACCCAGCAACTGTGTCCACTTCGATACCTAGGTAAGACAAGCAAGAGATCGGACCCTCCGTCTTATCTGTGGCAACTGGCACGCTGAGTACCCGAAAAAGGGCCTGCGCAGAAAACAAAACGTCCCCACAGATGGGCCGATGAACAAAAAGTTGTCCAAATAATGTGCAATGCCTGCATGGCCAGTACCAGCCTGGATACACCAATGCAAGAAGGTGCTAAACTTTTCAAAATAAGCACACGAGATAGCACAGCCCATGGGGAGGCACCTATCAACAAAAAATTGGCCATCTAACTTAAAACCCATAAAACATAGGGACTCGGGGTGTAACGGTAGCAGGCGGAAAGCAGATTCCATGTCCAATTTTGCCATCAAAGCCCCAGGACCAAAACCCCTAATCAACGCAAGCGCCTCATCAAACAACTGGTACTGAACCTGGCAAAGGGAGTGAGGGATTGCATCGTTCACAGAGCCACCATGAGGGTATGACAAATGCTGGATCAAACAATGTTTAACCTGGACCTTTTTGGGCATGACACCAAGAGGGGAAATGTATAGGTCCTGCTAAGGAGTGGAGGGAAAGGTCCGGACATGCGGCCTAAAGCCACTTCAGCAAAGACTTTCTGTCATACCACATGGGGAAGCTCTCTGGCCGAACGCAAATTCCGGTAGGAGACTACATGCAAAGCGCCAGCTACGGGTAACCGGAAACCTAAACTAAAACCATCCAACAAAAATTGGGAATCCTCCTGCAAAGGATACCAGCCCAACCATTTAGCTAACTCGTCTAGTGCCACCGGACAATAGGCCTTACTTGCCAACTCCGGTAATGTCAGACTTGCTCCCTGAACCGCCCTTTGATCATGACTTACAGTCTTTGGCGGGGTGACTGCCATTACAGATATGGCAGGAGTGATGAAAATGACACCCTGACCCCCAGGGACACCGAGAATCATTATAGGCAAAACACTTCCCCTTACCGAGCACGCTAACACCAGCATGCGAAGGGAGGGATGCCTTCCTACCCTGTGCTCCTTCCGCAGGCACCTTAGCCTCCTGGGTAACAGCTAACCAGATCTCCATGTCCTTACGGCCCAAAGGCATAACCAGCTGACTGTCCTGCTTCCTACAAAACTGTTTGTCGGATTCTGTCCAAACAAAGCCCTTGGATTTGACAAAAATATTGTGCACCAAATGAATATACTTAATTACATTACGGTGCTCTGTTGGGTGTGTTTCAAGGTAGCAGGCCGAAAAAAACAGTATACCGCTAACCCAATGGTGAAAGCCACGGCAAGAGTCCTCCCTGCCACCCCCAGGTTTCTTGGCTTGTCATCAGTTAGAGAAAAAACATCCACAAACTTACCCTTGTGAATCTTGGCCCTCATTCAGAGCAATTAGCGCTCGCTCGTCCTGAAAATAAGGGTGGCTATTCAAATGAACCGTTCGCTGTTTGCGATCTGTTCACGCCTCTAGGTCTGAACGAGCGAACAAAACTTGCCGTCGTTTTTTGGGAAACTACGCCCCCTGGCCGCTCGCATCCTACGTCATGTCCGCTATTTATTAGATTAATCGAGTACATCGAACAGGGTATGAACTGCTCGCTATTCTTGTGGTCGGTTTTTGCTACCACAATTTTGCGAGCAGTTCTGGCTATAAAATAACCCAGTGACGTGGTTAATGACGCTGCTGTTTTAATTATGCACACCCATAAAATGCCCATTTTGACCTTTAAGCACGCCTGCGTTCTGATTTCCACTCCCCGTTTTCAAGCACCTTCCCCTGTTACCACCCACATATGCCTCATTCTGTCACTCAAGTTAGTAGCCATTCGCTATTTTGCGAGCACATGAATTTCGACCGCACTGACTGGTTCGCGCATGCGTATAACGATCCGTACGCATGCGCAGTTGGCCAAACATCGTTCGGAGCGAACGAGCTGCCGCTTACGAGTGGCTCTGAATCAGGCCCTTTGTCCCTAACCCGCTTTCGCAAACCCCTGTCCACTGCCGTATTGGCACTGTGAACCATACCAGTATCCTCTACAGGCGCTACAATAGCAACCAGAGCCGACTGATGCTTAACTGTTTTCCAAACAAATACTGCACAACCAGTTTAGCTAATTTACGTGGGCGCGCCGGAGAACTAGATGAGGAGCTACTATTGCTAGACCCTGCAGATTCTGTATCAAACAGCAAAGGAGGGACAGCAGACACTACCAGCCAGTCCTGACATCCCGTCACCGACAGCCTCAGGCACCGCGACATCAAGGGCAATGATCACGTCATCTGTAACAGGACTGACCACAGCGCTTCCACTGGAGATCCCAGCACCACTAGAAGTCATCATGGGAACACTAGGCAAAACACTGTGGTGAGATATAGAGGATGTTAAATCACTGAACACCCCAGTGCGGGTACCAGGAACTGTCACTGGGGGAAACGCCGTGACAGGAGGAGAAGGAGGTAAAGGGGAAGGGGCAGCGCAAACCGCACTATGAGAAGGCACTGGTGGGTGTGGGGCAGGACCCTGTGGGGGAGCAAAATGCTATGGCCAAGATGGGGTGGAAGGAAAATAACCAGAAAAACTGGGCACAGGGTAATGAGGGAAAGGGTTAAGCTGGGCAAAAGAGTGGTGCCAGTAAGGAAAAGGGGCCCCCGCATGAGGATAAAAGGGGGAAGGGGAACCTTGGCCAGGAAAAGGAGGAAAAACAGATGGTTGGGAAACTGTAGGATAAACTGGGGAGGACCATGCAGTTATGGAAGGAGCAGTGGAAACAGCAGGGAAAGAAGGATAGGCTGCTGAGAGGGGAAAGGGGGGGAGGGAATAAACAGGCTGGGGTGAAGGCTGGAAGACAATGGGGGGTGATAGAGTGAGGGAGCTGCCCCCCCAATAGAAAATGTGGGGTGCTGAGGGAAGGAACCACCAGCGAAATTGACTCCCATGGACATGGGAGCTGACATGTGGTGCGATGGGGTGGCCAGGGGACAGGGGACAAAATGGAAGTGCTGTAAACAAGCATCGCGGGGGGACACCCGATGGCGAGTGACTGGGGCAGGCCTGGAGCAGCGGGGAGCTTGGTCGAGCCCCAGGCGGTAGAAAGATGCCTCGGCCGTGCTCAGCAGTAAAGTAAGCTGAGGCGGTGCCGGGCAGGGGAAGGAGCGGGGGCTGGGGAATCCATGAATCGATGGGGGGGAGGGGCGGAGCGCTTAGGTCGGGGCATGAAACAGGGGACAACTGAGGGAAGAGAGAGATGGAAAAAGGGGGGGGGTGCGGGGGAGAAGAGCAAGGGTTTGTAAATATAAAAAAGGGGAGAAGCAAATGGGGAAAAGAAAAGACACAAGGGACACACAACAGGAGAATACAACAGGCAGGGAGGATACAGCAGACAGGAGAATACAACAGGCAGGGAGAATACCACAGACAGAGAAGTACAAGAATGAATGTCACCGGATACAGGTCCAGAGGATGGCACCAAGGGACAAACACCGTCCAGAAAAGGAAGTTGCTGGTCGTACACCAGCCTTATAAAGTCCACCAAGCCACTCCCACGAGCTCCCACATGGTCAGCGACCGACCAACCATGATAACTCCCCCAAACTACTCTACCTAGCAAATGCTGACCAAATTCCAACCAATTACAAAAAACTAAGGACTCTTACATAGATTGTATATAA
The DNA here is from genome assembly GCA_031769625.1 of Taudactylus pleione. NCBI lineage: Eukaryota > Metazoa > Chordata > Amphibia > Anura > Myobatrachidae > Taudactylus > Taudactylus pleione. The sequence continues at coordinate 3,556,555 of JAUIMM010000257.1, forward strand.
AAGCACACATTTATGTAATTCATTACCAGTTAATTATATAGTGCATACCCTCCAGCCTCTCTACACAAGTCATGCCTGCCCCCCTTCACTACAGCTCCAGCACAACTCCTACTTTTCTCCCACTCTCACTACTGGGTCTAGTTACCAAGCAGTGTTAGGAGACAAAGTGAAAAGTGATAAGGTGCCAGCCAATCAGCTCCCAACTGTCATTTTTCAAACACAGCCTGTGAGATGACAGGAGCGGATTGGCTGACACCTTATCACTTTTCACTCTGTCTCCTAACACTGCTTAGAAAATAGAGTCCTACATCTCCCCTATCTGTAACTTCCAGCCTCTCTGCACAAGTCCTACCTGTCACCCCACTCAGTACGTCTCCTATTTGTACCTTCCAGCCTCTCTGCACAAGTCCTATCTGGCCCCCCTTCACTACAACTCCTGCACAACTCCTAACTTCCCCCCACTCTCACTACATCTCCTATCTGTAACTTCCAACCTCTCTGCACTAGTCCTACCTGTCCTACCATCTTCTATCTATAACTTCTAGCCTCTCTCTCTACAAGTCCTCCCCAACTCTCACTATGAGCCTGATTCATACCCGGTCGCTAAGCTGCGCTCGCTCGCTAGGGCCGATTATCGCACATCTGCGCATGTATATGCATCAAAGTATGCATGCGCGAACCAGTCACTGCGGCCGGGAATCGTGCGCTCGTAGTACACAGACTGGACGCTATGTTGAGTGACAGCGCCGTTTGTGGGTGGTGACAGGGGAAGGTGCTTGTGAACGGGGGAGTGGATGTGCGAACGCAGGCGTGCCTGAGCATCAAAACAGAGTTTAATGGGTGTGCATAATTAGCAAAGTAGCATCATTGTACACATCACTAGGTTATATTTTAGCCTGAACTGATTGCAGTGCTTGCGGTGGGGCAGGGGCTACCTCAAGTGCTGCGTGCAGCTCCGATGGTTCTCGATGATCCCGATTAATCACACAGTTCCTGGAGATGACGTGTGCTAAGAGAGAAAGGTGGGCGGCTTTATACACCAGCGTGCGCTCACTGCCGTCGCTCTCTAAGACATAGAGGGCGTCCTTACGCAACACAGTACGATCACGGAATTTGCATACCCGGCCCCTTTTGGCAGCGAGCGATCGTGGCTTAGCTAGCAGGTCTGAATCAGGCCCTATATCTTATCTATACCTTCCAGCCTCTGCATAGCTCCTACTTGTCTCTCTTAGCCTCACTACATAGCTTTTGTTTCTTTTTTCACAGCTCTGTTACACATGTATCTTTCTGTCTCTATAATCTCTGCCTATCTTCTGGTTGCCCCCTCCTCCCCTACTTTCCTCTGATTTCTACATCTACAGTTCTACTTCTCCAATGCACTTGCAGCTTCTCCCCTTGCTTTTTTCGCTATATGCATCTTATATCACTCTTATGTCTGTCATTCCCTCGTATCCCTGTCTCCAAATTTGTATGTGTACATCTGTGTACTGTCAGGTTGCGGCCTACGATCGGCCATTACTCACCTCAACGCCGGCTTCCCCTGGTCAGTTGTGTGGTCAGACGCCAGGTGCGGTGGGGGGTGACGCACTGAGTATTATTCTTAGGGCCATGAAAACTGTCTTGGCTGTGCTGTGCCTTGGGTACTGCGGTCACCGTCATGGACACAGCCATGACAGTTTGCATCACCTGATTTCTCTGTACCCAATAGTAGCATGGTGGTGCTCAGCTGAAGTTGTCAACCAATGATATGCTACTGCTGGGTATAGAGCCAGCCTCGAGGCAGCAGGAAGTTGCCTGTGCAACGTTGACGCTACTGAGTGTTTTCTTGCTGATACTTCATTCCAGGTTCCATTACCGGTGATCCAAGTGCCGAGTCCCAGTGCAACAGTGCGTCTAACATCTAGCCTGTGTGCCAAACAAGTACTAACCATCTGTGCAACAGTGCGTCCAACATCTAGCCTGTGTGCCAAACAAGTACCAACTATCTGTGCAACAGTGCGTCCAACATCTAACCTGTGTGCATTACAGTACCATATCTCGACGCAAGTTTGCTTCAAGGACCGTCTCTGGTGTATTGTTTCAAGTACCCTATCTCGACTCAAGTTTGCGTCAAGGAGCCCTCTCTGGTGTATTGTTTCAAGTGCCTATTTCGACGCAAGTTTGCGTCCAGGACCCTTTTCAGAGGACTAGTTTACAACAGTGCATCCAGCATTCAGTATAAGTATCCATCTTCCGCACTAGTACTTCTTCTAGTAGTATATTCCCAGGGCCATTGTTTGTCTCTATCCCCACAGTATCGGACACCAGTTCAAAGGACCGTGACCTGCCAGTTGGGTGCAGCTTACACCCATATCCCAATTGGAGGGGTCTCTGGAGAACAGCTTCCAGCTGGTTATACTCCGCACCTTTTCATCAACGTCTGACATCCATGGATGAGGAGATCTTATATTCAGGCCCCACACCTCCGGTTCCTCCCTCAACCTGGGACCTCAGCTTTCACCCCTTCAACAGGGGAATTTTCCACGACGACCGTGACATGTACCAGTCTCCTCTTTGTGTGTCTCTGTCCCTTTCTTTGTTTGTCTCCAAATTTGTATGCATACCATTGTGTCTCTGCATTGTGTGTATTTGCCCTTTGTTTCTCCCCTTTATGTGTCTGTCTCCCTTTACCTGTCTCATTATATCTATCCCCAAACTTCTTTTACAATCCCCCCATCTCCCAGTTTTTCCTTGTTGTCCCTGATGAACCATTTTTTCTCTTGCTCTGCAGCTTCTTTTCATTACTAATCCTCATCTACTCTCTTCACCACTTACCTTTGTCTTCGTGTCAGCATTCTGTCAATATCATTTTGACTGTTGACAGCATAACTGTAAACCAAGCGTATCCATCCCCAGGCTAGTCAGGCATTCCTCAGTGAAGGCACACAATAAAGTACAATTTATTAAAGAGCAAAACAACCCTTACAGTCTAGAGCCCATAATGTCTTAGTCTAGCTCTGCCAATAGGGGACGCATGCAGGGACTTAGGTAGAACTTTGTCGGCTTTTATGCCCCATAATAGGGGATGAGGTTAATATACCGACAGATGAGATTCCCCATAGTAGTGTGCTAGTTAATGTAATGCCCAATAGTAGTGTGCTAGTTAATGTAATGCTCCATAGCTCTCATTATGTGGTAAATTTACTACGTTCCTTGTTTTGCCTGTGTTTGTCCGAGATTAAACACAGGTAGGAACAATCAGACACGTGGGGGGGGGTTGTCTTAATGAAATCTGGATATTTACTAAGCTCCCATGTTTGTCAGGATCGTGTCCTCCTATGATGGGTGTTCGTTCCTACCCATGTTTAATCCCTGTGTTTCCTTACCCGGACAAGCAGCCTGCACATATCTAGTGATATACGTGCAGGCTACTTGTGTGTATTCAATAACAGAAAGGCTTAGCTTCTTTAAAAAAAATGATGTGGGGTCCTTCTTCCCCAAAGCATAACCAACCCAGGGCTCCTGGGCCAGTCCTGGTTCTAAAAATACAGGGGACAAAACATGTAGGGGTCCCCCATATTTTATGAACCAGCACTGAGCTCTGTGAGCTAGTCCTGGTTATAAAAATACGAGGAAACAATGGTGTGGTGTTCCCCATAATTTTGAAACCAGCATCAGACTCAAACTAGCCGGGGTATAATGCCACAGCCAGGGTACCCTTTCACTGGGTCACTCCGGCCAAAGTATTAACACTGCAAGCTTGTCAGCCCAGGCTGGGGATCTCAGGGGAGGTAGGGAGCCCTCCATAAATTGTCCCCCCCTCTCCCAAGCACCCAGGGCTTAGGTTTAAGCCTGGGGTGCCCCTGGAGCTGCTGGGCAATCCCTGCCTCTCTCCTGGCACAATGAATGATGCATGCACATCATCCATCACTGCTGCTTGCCGCTCAGTCACACCAAAATAGCAGAACAGCTCTGCTAATTTGGTGTCATCCCCTTGATGTTGTCACCCATTGCGGCCCGCACACCCCAGTGACAACACTGATTACAGTGCCCCATACTATTATAACATCCACAACACACACATCTCACTGAAAATGGATTACCACTCCATTCAGACTAAGCAACAAGTTGGACCCAATTAATTAGTAGGTACATCTGGGAAATTGGAATGCAACTATATAACCTGGTCCCGGGGGCCCCCTAAACCTCTGAGACCCATGGCAATGGCACCTCCTACATCCACTATAGCTACGTTTATGTATAAAGTGAACAGTGGTACTCTATTGAGCAATCCTATTGAGTACTCTATTGAGCTCTGGGTTTGAAACTATATCACTGTGGAGGTGGTGGGCCTGTTTCTGGATCAAATGCAATGACGATATTCAAATGGTCAATGGGGTCAATTCAATTAAGTGGGAATTGAATAGTGCCAGGAGGGAGCTCCCAGAGCTATTCAATTTAGTGCGCTGTTTAGTACGACTAATGATTTCTCCTCGCACCCTCCTGAGGGTGTGAGGAGAAATGCAACTAAAGTTCCGGCTGTGAGGTTGTTTCTTAGCTTAGTATGGCGCTAACAGCCTCGTGGCCAGCACTTTAGTTGGAGAATGCCGGTTCTCATGACTAAGCACCCTTGTTAAGTTGCGAGAACCAGCATTCTTTGGTTTAACTGTTTGCCTCCCGTTGCTATTCAACTCCTGCTGAATTGAATCATGCCCATTGTTTTTCAACTGCACATTCATTCCTTGGTGGTGACGCACAGCTGTACACCAGGGAAGGGCTGATACTAGTATTGGCATAAAGTCCCAGATGCAACTGTGGCAACAGATGCAAACATGGAAGCTGTAGCATCAGACCCTTCATGTTCTCTGCATGTGTCCTACTCCAAGAGGAAAAACACACTGGAAGGTTAATAAGCAGAGGCTGGTGTGAATTATTAAACAGTGAGCGCAGTGCTGGGTAATATGTAACTGATGTTACTGCTAGATACTGTAGCTACATTTTATTTAATAAGTTAATTTGCCAGGGCGTGTGCCTATACTGCTTATATATAAATAACCTCTTTAAGTATCATTGTTATTGTGATGGTAACCAGTTACAGCAGGTGGATGCTAGTCTACCACTTGTTCAGGCCCTGGGAATGCCGGTGCTGACAGAAATGAACAGTCCTGTCCTGACAGTGTTGGAGATAGAAATAAGAGAGGCTGATATTAGGGACAGAGATGAGAGGGAGATGAGGGGTGAAGGTGCAGATATCAGAGACAGGGCGGTGAGAGTGACAGATGAGGGAAACAACACTGAGAGACAGAGAGATGGTAGTGAGGACAGAGATTGGAGATCGTGGGAGATGAAGTCGGCTGAGATGAGAGACAGGAAGTTGTGGGGGACAGACATGAGACACAGGGGAAGGTGAGGGGGACAGAAATGACAAGCAGTTTGATGAGGTTGAGGGGACCAACACAGAGAGAAGATGAGAGGGTCAAGGGGACAGAGATGAGAGACAAGGAGATGGAAGTGAGGAGGACAGAGATGAGAGACCAGGGTGAGATGAGGTCATCAGGGATGAGAGACAGGGAGATGGGTGGGTAAGAGAGACAGAAATGAGAGATAGGGAGAAGGGGAGGTAGATGGAAGACAGAAGGGTGGTGAGGAAATTAAGATGATGAGGTGAGGTGGACAGAGATGAGAGACAGGAAGATGGTGGAATGAGTGAGACAGAGATGAGAGAGGTGAGGGGGACAGAGGTGTGAGACAGGGAGAAGGTGAGGGGGACAGATACGATACACCTGGAGATGGGGTGAGGAGACAAAACTGAGAGTCAGGAGGATGGGGGGGGCATAAATTAGACATATGGAGAAAGGGAGGTTGGGGAATTGAGAGTGAGAGACAATGAAATGGGGGCAGAGATGAGATGCAAGGGGAGGTGAGATTGCAGAAATGAGAGACAATGAAATGGGGACAGAGATGAAATGAGGGCTGATGGGACAGATATAAGAGACAGGGAGAAGGGAGATACAGACAGGGGGTGAGAGGGGCAGAATTGGGCAATAGGGAGGAAGGAAGATAGGGGGACAGTGGTGAAAGACAGAATGGGAGGTGAGGAAACAGAGATAAGATACAGGAGGAAGGTGGGATTAGATATGAGGACAGAGATGAGAGACAGGGTGGAAGTAAGGAGGACAGAGCTGAGAAACAGGGAGAAGGTGAGAGGAACAAAGATAATATACCAGGAGATGGGGTGATGGGACAAACCTGAGAGACAGAAAGATGGGGGTGAGGGGATAGAAATTAGAGACAGAGTGGGGGGACAGAGAAGAGAGAAAGGAAGATGGGAGGTGAGGGGGATAAATATGATATACTAGGAGATGGGCAGCAGGGAACAAAACTGAGACACAGGAAAATGGGGGAGAAAAGATGAGAGATAGGGTAGTAATGGGGACAGAGATGAGAGACAGTGAGATGGGAGGTGATAGGAGATGGGGGTGAGAGGACAAAACTGGGAGGGTGAGGAGGACAGATGTTAGAGATGGGGAGAAGGTGAGGTAGGTGGTTAGAGATGAGAGACTGGAGCTTATGGGGACAGAGATGGGAGGCAGATGGCGAGATTGACAAAGATGAGAGACATGGGGAAGTAAGGGAGAGAGCGTTGAGAGAAAGGGGGTCACAGGGATATAAATTAGACAGGGAGAAGGGAAGAAAGGGTGACACAGACATGGTACAAGGAGATTAGGGATGAAGCGGGAAAGAAATATGAAACAATGAAATGGGAGATGATAAGAACAGAAATGATAGACATGGCGAAGTGAGGGACAGAGATGGAAAAACAGGTAGACAGGGGGTGAAGCAGACAGAAATGAGACAGGGGAAAAAAACCTGCAATGCCAGGCAAGATTACTTGCGACCCATCATATGTTGAGTCCAAAATACTATCTATATATGTCTGCTCATTTCATAAACAGGGGTTACTTACCAACAGTACTCAGATGTTGCCTAAACAATGCAAAGAAAAGCATACTCAGAAAGATATACCAACACTAAGAGTACCGGTGAAAGAATGGTTATCGCCACACACTGTGACACAAAAGTTCCTGCTTTTAGGAGAATCATCAGGCGCCATTGGTCCATAGGTAAATCGACCCTGATCTAAAATAGATTCATTGATGGCATGTTTGACCTATCAAAGTGGTCCGAATTTGCAAGAACTCTCCATGAGACCCAGTATGAACTTTGAGACAGAACAACCACAACCATGAACTATGGTTTATTAAATAAACTAGGTCACTACTATGGGGAATAAAATTAACTAGGGCACTACTATGGGGTATAACATTAACTAGGTCACTACTGTGGGGCAAAACATTAACTAGGACACTACTATGGGGTATAACATTAACTAGGTCACTACTGTGGGGCAAAACATTAACTAGGACACTACTATGGGGTATAACATAAACTACTTCACTACTGTGTGGCAAAACAGTATCTAGGACACTACTATGGGGTATAAAATTAACTAGGTCACTACTAATGGGAATAACATTAACTAGGGCACGACTATGAGGAATATCATTAACTAGGGCACTACTATAGGGTATAACATTGACTAGGGGATGACTATGATTCAGAAAATGAACTAGGGTCCTATTATGGGGCGTAAAAATTAACAACTGTTGCAGAAAGTTGTCACTCTAAAAGCATTAGGAAAGGGGCCCCTTCAAAATGTTGCTATGGGGCCAACAAAGTTCTGGCTATGCCCCTACCTACACATCAGTTTGTGTACCATCATATTGAATATTTATTGCATATCAAATTATATTTTTGCAAGTTAAAAACTGATAACGCCTCATGTTATTTTATTTCATCTTCCTCGTTACAACAGAGAATTGTTACTGGAAAAAGCGGAACTTGCTACACTATAAAAGTACAGAATGCTATCTTACAGTCACCAGCTGTTACACTGGAACTCCCAGCATGCTCTAAAAAGTTAACTCCTTCACTGCTAAGGATCAGTGGGACTCACAGTACAGAAATACCACATTACTGGAAAAGGTGAGTCCTACTCATTCTTAGAAAGCACAGGTCCAGCTAGAAAGCAATGTCTCGCCATTCATGAACATTGATTAGAAAGATGCTGTGGATGGGGGGATGCTCTAAAGGGACGTGGTATGATCTGTTGTCAGTCATAATATGGACATCAGAATGAAAATGTTGTCCTGATCATAATGTTGACATTCATCATGTCAACAGTGAGGAAATGCCAACATGTTAGAGTGTCGACATATCGTCCCTGGGGGTCAGCGGTGACTTACCTTGCTCCTGGCCGCTGCAGTGATTCCAGCGCAGCTTCGTTTTTACTACGTTTCCTCTAATGTCTCTTAATCTATCTTATCCTGGCTCCTATAGATACAGGAGACCCTTGTTTGAATAAGTAAATCCAATACCAGATCTTGGGGTTGATTCCGAGTTGGAACAAACGCGATCACGGTTGCTTCATTTGCTGCAGCCGCGTGTGCATCTTTATTCTAATGGTGCAGCAATGATCTTCTTATTGAGATGCCCACTGGCTACAGTGCAAATCTGTCTCGGTGCACCACTGGTTTTACCAATGAAACTTGTACCACCTGCAGGTGCAATTTCTCCATTTGTACATAACGTCTTGTGTGAGCAGTTCTGCGTCTTTAGACACAGCCACTGTCAGCAGCACACCCATGAAATGCCCACACCTGAGTAGCCACCCTCTGTTAACCCCGAGAAACAGGCACCAAAATTACCTCTTTCTGCAACTAAATTCGTTCACGTGTGACTCGGGCACATGTGCAGGCTTAAAATATCAGCCATTTGCATACAACATCAACACTGTATCCACCTCTAGCAAGGCTAGATATCCTAGGGGAAGCAAGATGCCTGCCCCTGACTGGCAGTCAAAAAAGTGCAAGCATGCCACTAAGCAATGTCTAGATGCCCATGTCAGCATTCTGGCCCATACTTACCTGCTGGAGCCTCCCAATTTTTCAGGTAGAGGCCCGCACGACCGGAAGAGTAGCCACTACTGGGGGAGACTGGGGAGAATATTACCATCATTTTGCAATCTGTCAGGAGGAGGCAGGGCTTAATGATGTGATTCTACGATATTCATGTAATTTGGCTCCGCCCCCTATCCCCCCTATCCAAATGTACATGAATACCAGTATTTAATTTTGAAGGGGCGGAGCTTAACGATGCGACCATCCAGCTACGCCCCATCACTGCCCACCTGCATCTAGGGAAGGATGGAGTTTTCTCCCAGACAGAAGACTTCAAATGTCTGTAAGTATGGTCTGGTCCCAGAACCATACTCCAACTGCAGTCAGTGTGCAGAGGCCCTGATTCAGAGCTGGATGCTCTGACGGAGCGCTCACTCTGAATCAGGGCCGTTCCTCTTACTTTTTGGAGCGGCCTCATGGCCGCTTGCATAGCTGTGGGTGACCACCCACAGCTATAGCGAGCGGCCAAAATGATGGTCGCGATGGTCAAGACCATCACGACCATCAGGCTTGCGATGAGACCCTTGTGGTAGGGTCTCATCTGCCGCAAGCCCTGGAGTGCTTTTGGCTCTATCAGAGCCAAAAGCACTCCCACTGACATCACTAGTGATGTCAGTGGGGCCGGCCCCAGACAGTAGGCGTTCCCATGGGAATGCCTCCGTCTGGGCAGCCACGCCGCCGGCACGCCCAACAAAGGGGGCATGCTGTCAATCACCATCGACAGCACGCCCCCTTTGGTGCGAGACCCATAACGACGGCTTGGCCGTTGTTATCCGGGTCCCGCACATGCGCACGACGGAGCCACCTCAATCGTGCGCATGCAGACTTGGGCAACATCGACCCGCTTGCGAGCGCTCAGCACTCGCGAGCGGGTCTGAACCAGGCCCAGAGTGCGGCGCACGTGATGAAACATCATAACTTCTCAGTGACAGAAATGGAGCCCTGATGAGGAGCTGCTGTGCATGGTTGTGGGGTATAAAGAAGCATCTTTTTCGCTTAAAATGTGCATGTTATTCGAAGAAATAAAACAACTGGAGGTGACAAAATGACATTACTGTCTTGCAATGAACAACAATGTGTTGCGTTTCATCTGTACATCTGAGTCTGAATCTATATACGAGGTGCTACGATGCAGCAGCCGCGGATTCTTTTCACACCAAGAAGTGCAGTTCCGTGTAAGTGTTTTAAACTAATTCCTGTGTGGTTAAAGACCCAGCCCAGCATCTGTAGTGCACTGCAAGTGGTGTTTCGCTGCATCTGCGATGCAAATATGACACAAAGTTCCATGAAAAACACATTAGGAAAGGGGCCCCTTCAAAATGTTGCTATGGGGCCAACAAAGTTCTGGCTATGCCCCTACCTACACATCAGTTTGTGTACCATCATATTGAATATTTATTGTATATCAAATTATATTTTTGCAAGTTAAAAACTGATAACGCCTCATGTTATTTTATTTCATCTTCCTCGTTACAACAGAGCATTGTTACTGGAAAAAGCGGAACTTGCTACACTATAAAAGTACAGAATGCTATCTTACAGTCACCAGCTGTTACACTGGAACTCCCAGCATGCTCTAAAAAGTTAACTCCTTCACTGCTAAGGATCAGTGGGACTCACAGTGCAGAAATACCACATTACTGGAAAAGGTGAGTCCTACTCATTCTTAGAAAGCACAGGTCCAGCTAGAAAGCAATGTCTCGCCATTCATGAACATTGATTAGGAAGATGCTGTGGATGGGGGGATGCTCTAAAGGGACGTGGTATGATCTGTTGTCAGTCATAATATGGACATCAGAATGAAAATGTTGTCCTGATCATAATGTTGACATTCATCATGTCAACAGTGAGGAAATGCCAACATGTTAGAGTGTCGACATATCGTCCCTGGGGGTCAGCGGTGACTTACCTTGCTCCTGGCCGCTGCAGTGATTCCAGCGCAGCTTCGTTTTTACTACGTTTCCTCTAATGTCTCTTAATCTATCTTATCCTGGCTCCTATAGATACAGGAGACCCTTGTTTGAATAAGTAAATCCAATACCAGATCTTGGGGTTGATTCCGAGTTGGAACAAACGCGATCACGGTTGCTTCATTTGCTGCAGCCGCGTGTGCATCTTTATTCTAATGGTGCAGCAATGATCTTCTTATTGAGATGCCCACTGGCTACAGTGCAAATCTGTCTCAGTGCACCACCGGTTTTACCAATGAAACTTGTACCACCTGCAGGTGCAATTTCTCCATTTGTACATAACGTTTTGTGTGAGCAGTTCTGCGTCTTTAGACACAGCCACTGTCAGCAGCACACCCATGAAATTCCCACACCTGAGTAGCCACCCTCTGTTAACCCCGAGAAACAGGCACCAAAATTACCTCTTTCTGCAACTAAATTCGTTCACGTGTGACTCGGGCACATGTGCAGGCTTAAAATATCAGCTATTTGCATACAACATCAACACTGTATCCACCTCTAGCAAGGCTAGATATCCTAGGGGAAGCAAGATGCCTGCCCCTGACTGGCAGTCAAAAAAGTGCAAGCATGCCACTCAGCAATGTCTAGATGCCCATGTCCGCATTCTGGCCCATACTTACCTGCTGGAGCCTCCCAATTTTTCAGGTAGAGGCCCGCACGACCGGAAGAGTAGCCACTACTGGGGGAGACTGGGTAGAATATTACCATCATTTTGCAATCTGTCAGGAGGAGGCAGGGCTTAATGATGTGATTCTACGATATTCATGTAATTTGGCTCCGTCCCCTATCCCCCCTATCCAAATGTACATCAATACCAGTATTTAATTTTGAAGGGGCGGAGCTTAACGATGTGACCATCCAGCTACGCCCCATCACTGCCCACCTGCATCTAGGGAAGGATGGAGTTTTCTCCCAGACAGAAGACTTCAAATGTCTGTAAGTATGGTCTGGTCCCAGAACCATACTCCAACTGCAGTCAGTGTGCAGAGGCCCTGATTCAGAGCCGGATGCTCTGACGGAGCGCTCACTCTGAATCAGGGCCGTTCCTCTTACTTTTTGGAGCGGCCTCATGGCCGCTTGCATAGCTGTGGGTGACCACCCACAGCTATAGCGAGCGGCCAAAATGATGGTCGCGATGGTCAAGACCATCGCGACCATCGGGCTTGCGACGAGACCCTTGTGGTAGGGTCTCGTCTGCCGCAAGCCCTGGAGTGCTTTTGGCTCTATCAGAGCCAAAAGCACTCCCACTGACATCACTAGTGATGTCAGTGGGGCCGGCCCCAGACAGTAGGCGTTCCCATGGGAATGCCTCCGTCTGGGCAGCCACGCCCCCGGCACGCCCAACAAAGGGGGCGTGCTGTCAATCACCATCGACAGCACGCCCCCTTTGGTGCGAGACCCATAACGACGGTTTGGCCATTGTTATCCGGGTCTCGCACATGCGCACGACGGAGCCGCCTCCGTCGTGCGCATGCAGACTTGGGCAACATCGACCCGCTTGTGAGCGCTCAGCACTCGCGAGCGGGTCTGAACCAGGCCCAGAGTGCGGCGCACGTGATGAAACATCATAACTTCTCAGTGACAGAAATGGAGCCCTGATGAGGAGCTGCTGTGCATGGTTGTGGGGTATAAAGAAGCATCTTTTTCGCTTAAAATGTGCATGTTATTCGAAGAAATAAAACAACTGGAGGTGACAAAATGACATTACTGTCTTGCAATGAACAACAATGTGTTGCGTTTCATCTGTACATCTGAGTCTGAATCTATATACGAGGTGCTACGATGCAGCAGCCACGGATTCTTTTCACACCAAGAAGTGCAGTTCCGTGCTTCATCTGTGACTTTGTAAGTGTTTTAAACTAATTCCTGTGTGGTTAAAGACCCAGCCCAGCATCTGTAGTGCACTGCAATTGGTGTCTCGCTGCATCTGCGATGCAAATATGACACAAAATTCCATGAAAAAGGCGGTAGGCTACACCTCTCAGAGCGGCTCAGTCACACAGGGCATATTTAGGCTAGGTACATGAGGATACAACTGTAAGAATGAAGTCAGAGGGAAGAGGAGCGGAGGGTAAAAGACAGGGAGGATGAGAATGGGAGAGGAGGTGTCAGCAGTTTTGCTATTTTTTTATCCATATTCCTGCATTCATTATGTGTTATGGGGGGTAGGTACTGGCACAAATGTTATGTGGTAATACAATATAAATATAATACAATATATAGTGCAAATACTGTATGTGCTTTGAGACCGAGGGCCCCATTTATGAATGATACATAACTTACTTGCGTCATGCTTTCAATATTTAACAAACAGCATTAATCTTAGATTACCCCTGTGTGTCACTGCTGGCAATGGGGAATGAGGACCAGGCAGCAGCCTTTCTGGCTTCAGCAAAGCCTTCCAGGCACTGCCAGATCCCCACCGGATGAAAGTGCCATGGGCATGTGCATGACACAGAACATCCAATGGGATGAACAACTGTGGTTGGTATCCACAGATGTCACTTCACCCTATTCTGACCACACACAAGGCATCACTAGCATCAAGTACCATTTGGAACAGGACAAAGAACTTATGGCAACACAACTCAACTTCATTCATGACAGTATAGACTTAACACTCAAACACAATTATGTCTGGTTCGAGGATCACTTTTACCTCCAAACCACTGGCACAACAATCGGTATGAGATTGCCCCAAGTTATTCCAATCTATTCATGAGCTGGTGGGAAGATCTGAATATTTGGCGTAACCAAGACCTTGGGGAAAATCTCGTACTCCGGAGGAGATACATTGATGATGTATTCTTTATTTGGAGGGGAGAAGAAAAAACACTAACCAACTTCATAGCAACTATCAACAATAACATGAACCAGCTCCGTTTCACCGCAAACTACAGTAAAACCAACATTGAATTTCAAGACCTAAACATATTCATAGACAACAACCAAATACACACAATACATTTAGAAAGGTAGTAGACATTAATAGCTTTATTCTTTCCACAAATTGGCACCAACCCACCTGGCTAAACACAATCCCCAAAGGACAATTCTTGAGATTGAGGAGAAATTGCTCTAAATTAGATGATCTTAAACAACAAGGACAAGAACTAACTAAACAATTTCTAGAGAAACAGTATACAAAACCATTGATAGAAAAAGCCTTTGATGAAGCAAGTGTTATGCCACCGGGGTGACTTTGAGGGTAGAGTCTAATAACCACCTTGAGGGCTGGTAATTCTTGGCTGGATGTAGCCGTACTACAGCTTTGAGAGCTGGTTTGCATTGACTAGTCATGGCCAGAGGGCCAAGGGCGAGTTGCAGCCTTTGGGCAGTGGAAGCAGCCTTGAGGGCAGGTTTGCCTACGCTAGTTGTGTCCTGAGGGCCACGGATGAGGTGCAGCCTCTGGACTGTGGAAGCAGCCTTGAGGGCTGGTTTGCCTTGGCAAGTGGTGTCCTGAGGGCAACGGATGAGGTGCAGCCTCTGGGCTGTGGAAGCAGCCTTGAGGGCTGGTTTGCATTGGCAAGTTGTGGCCTGAGGGCCAAGGATGAGATGCAGCCTTTGGGCTGTGGAAGCAGCATTGAGGGCTGGTTTGCCTTGGCAAGTTGTAGCCTGAGGGTCGAGGATGAGATGCAGCCTTTGGGCTGTGGAAGCAGCCTTGAGGGCTGGGGAGTCTTTGATGTTATCTGCACAAAGACGTGGAGGTGTGGTCAGTGTCGCCGGGTTGACACTGGTGATGGTGCGCCAGATTGCGCACTTTGGACGCTGAGGTGCGGCCAATGTCGCCAGGTTGACACTGGTGGTGGTGCACCGGATTGTGCACTTTGGATGCTGATGTGTGACTTATGTCAACGGGAAGAAACTGGAGGTGGTGCGCAGGATTGCGCACTTTGGACGCTGAGGTGAGGCCAGTGCCACCATGTTGACACTGACAATGGTGCACCAGATAACCCACTTTGGATGCTGCGGTGTGGCACTGGCATCGGAGCAGCGCTGACAGCACCAGGATATGGATTCCAGAGCCAATCCAGACCAGCTGCAGAATGACAGACAGGAGGTAGGTGGAGTCTTCAACAAACACTAGCCCAGCATTTGGCTCGCACGGCATTAGCCGTGCGGTGGCTTGTGACAGCAAGTTCCCATGATCGAAGTGAATTGCTAAAATATATAAACAAGGCACTACTGAAAGAACAAATTAAGGTATATTTCATCACACAATATTCTAAGCAAGCCAAAGAAATACAGCACATACTCAACAAACATTGGCCAATATTATTGGAAGATTACACACTAGCAGACTTTTCACCTTCCAAACCCTGATTGGTTTATAGGAGAGCACCAGATCTCAGACAAAAATTGATACACAACCACATCCCTCCAAAAATATCAAGACAAACTACCATAGGAAACACCAATCCAACTAAAGGTTTTTTTCACTGCGGTACTTGTTTAGGCTGCATCAATTCTAACCACAGAAGTACTAAGCCTATAGAATGTTTCAAATCAAACCACAGAGGCATAATCTATACTATGAAAGACAGACTAACATGTAACAACAAGGGGATAATATATATGTTAGAATGTGGCTGTAATAAACAATATATAGGCAGAACCATAAGACCCCTCAAGACGAGTGTCAGTGAACATATTAGAAATATTAAAAGTAGTGTAGAGGAACATAACCTCTCTAGACATTTCAATAACTACCACAACAGTGACCCTAGATCACTTACATTCTTGGGCATACAAGAAGTAACACCTAATTGGAGGGGCGGTGACTTCAATAACAAGATCAATACAATTGAGATGGATCTACGAGCTCCAAATATTTGCACCAAGAGGTTTAAAAGTTGACAATGAAGTCAAGTCAATCATTTGTAAAAAATTAAATCTTACAACAGGATAGAGACAACAACATCATAAATCAAGCATCAATATGGCTCATACTCTATTATACCCTAACACTGCCCATCCATTTAACGATGCGGGGGACAACGGCACAATTACGACGCCATCATCTCCCGCAGGGTGAACTGCAGACACTGAACGTCCAGACATTCAGTGTATGCAGATCAATCATCCCCGAACATGGCAACCTGACGGTGGTCGTCAGGTTGACCGTCATGTTCGGGCGATGATTGATGTTAAAAACGACCAGCGAGCGTGTGCATCGCTGGTCGTTTTTAACCTTTTACTGCCCGATTTGCGAGCGATTACCAAGCGATGGAGCAATAACGACCGTCGTTATCGCTCCATCACTAGGTAAAATCGCCTAGTTGATGGGCAGCATAAGACTATTGATTATAGACATATAAGGGACAGAGGGCCTAAATCAGAGCTGGACGCTATTTGCGGACGCTCGTTCAGAAAAAGGGGCTGGCTATTTAAATTGAGCGCTCGCTCTTTGCGGTCTGTTGACGCCTTTATGTCTGAGCGAGCGAACAAAACATACGCTCGCTATTTTGTAAAGACGCCCCTTGGCCACTCGCATCATACGTCATCTCCGCTATTTATTAGATTAAACGAGTACATCGAAAGGCGTATGAACTGCTCGCTATTCTTGTGGTAGCATTTTCCTACTGCAATCATGCGAGCAGTTCAGGCTAAAAGACAACCACTGACGTGGTCGATGACGCTGCTTTGTTAATTATGCACACCCTTAAAACGCCCGTTTTGACCGTTTGGCACACCTGCGTTTGGATCTCCACTCCCCATTTTCAAGCACCTTCCCCTGTTACCACCCACAAACGCCTCATCCTGTCACTCAAATTAGCAGGCACTAGCTATATAGCGAGCACACAATTTCTGACTGCACTGACTGGTTGGTGCATGCACAATGCGACCCATATGCATGCGCAGATGTGCGAACATCACTCGGAGCGAACGAGCGGCCGCTTACGAGCGGCTCTGAATCAGGCCCAGAGAGTACAAATCTCAGAACCACAGAAACCCCTAAGAACCCTATGGTCCTTGCCATCCATATTAATATAAGATCAATATTGACACTTGTTATCAATAGAAAATGTTTGCACTTTACTGTTTATACTAGTTACACGAACCAATATATTTCTATCATGTATCAATTAAGCGTACCTGTACAATTGAACTAAAATCAAATCAAAGAAGTAAATAACATACAGTATGATCATATTGAAATTGAATGACTTAATACCATGCAGAAGAATAACTGTAATCATTTACTGAATCTACATACCTTTTAAACATCCTGAACTACTTAAACAAGGTATCAATCGTCCGTGACCCACTCCCCATCAGTGACAGACAACCTGTCCCACCTATTGAAGAGGCAAAGAGCTGGAACCAATGGAAATGGACTAACTATAAGAGCACCAATCAGCAGATAAACCGGCTCCTTTATATCCCAGTCACCATCACAAACAAGCACAGCATTACTCCCAGAGTTAGGCCACCACGGCTGAAATGCATTGGAGATCGTAACATCCTAACTGCAAACATTTATCCGCTAACAATGAGTGACCATCTCGTACGGCCTGCTGGGAAGCCGCTATCACGTGATCACAAGCTGGATGGACTGGAACCTGCCGCAGCATGAGAAGACGCTACCCGAACAACGAACCGGCGAGGGGAAGGAGCAGTCGGCTGTCGAGAACATCCAAGGTAAGTTCTCTGTATCGGAGGGGGTACGTGGCAACTGATTCGGTTGAACCACTACCGCGGTACCTCCTCCCCAGACAGCGGCACATCTCTCTGGAAGCATGCTCACAGAGGGAGCCTGGAGACAGGCTTAACACTGGAGTTCGTTCCCGCATAGAGGAAAGCCAAGTCCAGGGTAACCTTTATTTCTCCGGCCACCGTACTGCCTACCTTAAGAAGCTAAACCCGGGCAATGCCGACACCAGGAATTTATTGAGTCAATTACTCTGTATCTACTTTCTATATATGAATGAAAGCGGGTGATGATATTAAAATGAACCTCTGTATACCCCTGCCAGTACCTTCTAAAATCCTTCCTATAAACCTCTAAGGAAGACGCTAATTTGCGTACGCAGTCATACAGTAAATAGAGACTTAGACCTGGAATCTGTGGTTCCAAAGCACAAGTGTTATTCAAGTAAAAGTTCAGACAGTTACACGCAATTGATCCAGACACAATTTAGGCGCAAAAGGAATTATACAGACCCAAGTACAGTATACATACGCAGCGCTTCCGGTACCAGATGTTAGGCATCAGCAAGAAACCCCTCAGTCAGCATTCAGCAAGAAGACTAAAGACCCAGTGTTGGAGCACACATATTTATACCCCCCCAGAATAGACAGGACAATAGAGAAGTTTGCTGCTGATGTCATTGTTTCCCAGGGGAGAAGCATCTGTTACAAAGCATTTAACAGGCTGGTTCAAATAGACTCATCCCAGCCTCTCACAGCTGGGGATCTTTCCCTTCCCGCCCCCTGCAACATCCTCATGAAATATAAATTTTTTTGCTTGTAGGCTCTGCGATCCATAATTCAAGAATGCATGATGCGATCTCCCCACCGATAACACCGTAATACTGTAAAAAGAGTTCGCATCAGTACAAATCCAAGCACGACTTGTTTAGCATGTATAATACCTTAGTTATCAAATATCTTTATTTCTCAGCATTTAAAGTAACTGAACCAACTTAAATCATACACTTTAAAGCTTATTAAACGTTATGTGTGAATATGTAATGTGTGAGTGTTCGGGGTTTGATATAAGGATGCTAGTTAACTTGGGGCAGATGCATGCGCATAGAGCTAATAAACGGTATTTTCATTCAGGGTCTTAAGCATAATGTGTGTATGTGAAATGGTGTAAAATGCAATCGCATGATGCTAATAATTGTGCATTCGCTACTGGGCGTCATGTTAGCAGTTCAATTGTGGGTAACGTGCGGTGTTTATGCATGAGATTCCATCCATGATGGACTTATCATATTTATATATATATATATATATATATATATATATGTACATACATACACACACACATATCATTCCTCACTCACAGTTTCAGACTGCAATGCAAATGTGTCTGGGTGTGAAACTAAAACCTGATTAGGATTCAGACACATTCAATTGTGTAGATAAATGCCTGGATTATATTACAATTGCCACAACTATACTTATCTGCATACTGGGATTCCCAATTTGTATGTAAAGCACTCACAGTTTCTGGTGCATTGTCTATTCTATTTACTTTTTCTCAAGAAGCTTTTTCTTCCAGTTGCCCTTGGTAGATTACCAAAAACATTGCCATCTGTTCTTAGCTCCTGAGTTGTAACTTAAAGTGACGCTGGTCGCAAAATGGCGTCTTGCAGATTCTTGTTTGTAAAATGGAGTCTAGCTGCCATTTACAAGATGGCGTCGCGCACGCTTCAATTTTAAACTGATCTTGTCTCAGTGGAATAATCCAGTTGTGACACGGGACACTGCAGTCACTCTACTAAATACCTGACACATTGTTCTTAATCACTCACCATCTAGACAATACCTGAAACAACGGTTACATTTTATACCCTGTGGGGTTATTGTACATTATTGATTCACTTTCATCACTCTGATCTGTACCCTCATTATCAGAAGCAAGTGTTTTTCTGAGAATTGACAGGACTGTATTGAGTTGATTTTAATACTAGAAGTAAAGTACCTTTATATACACACCATTGTTTATTTCCATCCTTCCATATTTTCCATCCTTAAATTTAAATTACATAGGGCAACACAAATACATAAAAGATATACAGTATGTAACACTACTAAGACATGCACTATTCACTTACATACATACCAGGCTGAGCACAACACAATCTTCTTCTATATGACACAGTAACCCATCACTGGCAGAGCTAGGCTACCAGTAACAGAAGAGAAGATGCCACCGAAGAGAGGGATCGTCGCTGGACCTCGCCAGACCTCCCTGGATGGGTAAGTAATGCGGAATACCAGTGGCATATTCGTTAGTATCACTGCGATACAAAAATTATACCACTGGTAATAAGTTACGTTGATAAATGGGATTCTGAATGTATTAAAATGTATTTTATTTGGATGTAGTTGGCATCCTGGCATGCGGAATGGCAATGATCTGGATACTGGCGCCAAAATCCAGACAGTATCCCAACCGCCGGTATCCCAAAGGTAAGTATCGGGGTGTTAGGGGGAGGTTAAGGTGCGGGCTTAGGGTTAGGCACTAGTTAGAGGGTTAGGGTTAGGCACCGGGCACAGAGGGTTAGGATTAGGGTGCAGGGAGGGGTGGTTAAGTTTAGACACTAGGGGGAGGTTAGAGTTAGGCATCGGGAAGAGAGGGTTAGGATTAGGGTGCGGAGAGGGGTGTTTAAGTTTAGGCACTAGGGGGAGGTTAGGTTTAGGCACCAGGGAGGGAGTATTAGGTTTAGGGTGCGGGGAGGGGAGGTTAGGTTTAATCACTAGGGGGGAGGGTAGGTTAAGGCACTTTGAAGGTAATGTTACGTTTAGGGTGGGGGGAGGGGGAGGTTAGGTTTAGACACTAGGGGGGAGGTTAGGGTTAGGCATCAGGGAGGGAGGGTTAGGGTTAGGTTAGAGGTTAGCGTAAGGGTTAGGAAAAGATTTTGCTTTATTCCCTATGGGTGTCGGGATTCTGGCTATCGGGATACCGCTGTCGGTATTCTGACCAGCTACATCCCGACAGCCGGGATTCCATACTCAACCCATTTTATGTAGTAGTACAATAGTTCCCTTATAATAATGGCTAAACTGTATTTTAATGTCATTATTTTACAAGAATATAAAACTATATCAAACAAATTTGTTTTCTTAAGTGACTGTTTTAGTACAATTTTTACTATTTAAGTGTTGAGTGGTTTATATTAGGCAGTGGCAGGTATGAGTGTACATCTCTGAATATATTACAGTAGTGATTATATGAACTCTTCTTCTATTTGTGTTTCTAGATTGGATATTACAGCTCTGTATCTGTAGCTGAATGTCTTATATCCCAAGATTGATATTAAGTAGATGTTGCTCGCTGTACATACTGTGCTTAATAAGTCATGTAATGTTTGCTGTGCTTGGCCACTCTAGCGTCTTCTTATAAACTAGAGCATCCTAGGAATGTGAGGGGGTGCTTGTGAACTAACCTCACTTTAGCCACCATATTACATTCCAGTGCAGGTTCAGGAAGCGGGCTGACCTTCAGACATTTTAACACTTTTACTGTTTGTTTTTACTATATTTGTATTTTCACTTCTATATCCTATACATGCAGCAGCTCCTCTTATATTTCTTACTTCACACTTCACTTTTCTCATTAGAGCGGTGCCCTGGGGTGGCTCGGCTTAGCTGGTTTGGGGGTTTCATGCGCTCTGGATTTGAACCCTAGTATGTTAGGTACCCACCCTACAGAAGATACCTGAATATGGTGGGTAGGCCCATAACCTTGGCCATGATTATGCAAAAAACCTCTATTTATTGCAAAATTTGATTGCATAATGTATTTATATATAATCAGTAATTTGGAGTTGTGCACCTGGGATTAGTCTGTTTCTGTGCCTGCAATAACAGTCTCAACAGGTAGCACCTCCTATTATATATATTCAGGGTGTGCAGTCCAGGACCCTTTCCTATACACTTCAGATGGATTCAGTATGATGAGGCCGGCGGTTCAAATCCCGGCAGCAGGGAAGATCCTGATCGTCCCAAGGTAAGTATTTGCTAACCTATTGTACCCCCAACCCTAACCCTCTCTTAGGGGTGCCTAACCCTAACCTCCCCCCCAAGTGCATAACCCTAATCCCCCCTCTAAGTGCCTAACCCTAACCCCCCCTTCCCTGCTGCCTAAACCTAAGTCCCCCGGGGGGGTGCCTAACCCTTACCTCCCCCGGGGGGGTGCCTAACCCTTACCTCCCCCTGGGTGTGCCTAACCCTAACACCCCCTTCCCCTAGCCTATCCCTAACCTCCCGGGGGGGTGCCTAACCTTGTCCCCCCCAGGATCACTAAATCTAACCCTCCCCCCTCCGCGGCTGTCTGCGCCTGGCGCCCAGCATCCCTTAGATCGGGATGCCAGATGCCGGTCTCCCAGCGTAGGTAAAATGACAGGTGTAGTGATTTTGACGCCTGTCATTTAACTCTTGCCAGGATAAGACAGTCGGGAAGCTGGCGGTCGGGATTGCATCCATCGGCTTCCCGACTGCTTCCCCTTCTGACTGTATGGGCAGTTTTATAAGTGACTTTCAGGAGTTTTGTTCTAGCCGGTAGATCCAGTGTAATGTCCAATGTAGAGGAGACCAGTCACCTTGGCATATATAGGATATGAGATCGGTTGTACCGGGTAAACTGCAACTCACGGAAATGAAAAAATAAATAAATAAATAATTTAAAAAAAATTATATATATATATATATATATATATATATATATAAGGGGGGTGAGGAGGAAAGAAAAGGGCGTGCAATCAATAAAGCAAAAATATGTAGAAGGGTCTCTAGGATATAAAAGGCACCTAATCAATAAACAGTATACACAGGGTGGGGTAGAGCAGTGACGATGGCACCCAATCATTTACAAGGGATACAATATACTAGAGAGAGAGAGGCATGGAGGAGCATAAATGGCAATAAAAGATGGGGTCTCAGGGGAGGGGACGCCGGTGTTCTATATCACACAGGGCACTAATATATCTACTTATGGCTTTGGTTAGTTGATCATCTGTGAACAGACAATAAACATTCTAGACTATGGCAAATACAATAGGGCCAGTATTTACATTAAGAAAGACAAAACTTTTACAAATATTTTATAAAACATACTTTATTAATTTATATAATTTTCAGTTTTTATAAATGAAACATTTTGTATCTACAAACCTACATATTACTACGGTAAGTTATATACAGTCAGGTGCATAAATATTGGGACATTGACAGAATTTTCATATTTTGGCCTCTATTCACCACCACAATGGATTTGAAATGAAACAAACAAGATGTGCTTTAACTGCAGACTTTCAGATTTAATTTGAGGGTAATTACATCCAAATCAGGTGAACGGTGTTGGAATTACAACGGTTTCTATATGTGCCTCCCACTTTTTAAAGGGCCAAAAGTAATGGGACTATCATCTCAAAAGCTATTTCATGGACAGGTGTGGGCTATTCCCTCGTTATTTCATTATCAATTAAGCAGGTAAAAGGTCTGGAGTTGATTCTAGGTGTGACATTTGCATTTGGAATCAGTTGCTGTCGACTCTCAATATAAGATCCAAAGAGCTGTCACTATCAGTGAAGTAAGCCATCATTAGGCTGAAAAATCAAAACAAACCCATCAGAGAGATAGCAAATACATTAGATGTGGCCAAATCAAGTGTTTGGAATATTCTTAAAAAGAAAGAATGCACCGGAGAGATTAGCAACACCAAAAGACCCGGAAGACCACGTAAAACAACTGTGGTGGATGACAGAAGAATTATTTCCCTGGTGAAGAAAAACACCTTCACAACAGTTGGCCAAATCAAGAACACTCTCCAGGAGGTAGGTGTATATGTGTCAAAGTCAACAATCAAGAGAAGACTTCAGGAATATAGAGGGTTCACCACAAGAAGTAAACCATTGGTGAGCCACAAAAACAGGAAGACCAGATTAGAGTTTGCCAAACAACATCTAAAAAAGCCATTACAGTTCTGGAACAACATCCTATGGACAGATGAGACAAAGATCAACTTGTACCAGAGTGATGGGAAGAGAAAATATGGAGAAGGAAAGGAACTGCTCATGATCCAAAACATACCACCTCATCAGTGAAGCATGGTGGTGGTAGTGTCATGGCGTGGGCATGTATAGCTGCCAATGGAACTGGTTCCCTTGTATTTATTGATGATGTGACTGATGACAAAAGCAGCAGAATGAATTCTGAAGTGTTTCGGGCAATAATATATGCTCATATTCAGTCAAAAGCTTCAGATCTCATTGGACGGCGCTTCACAGTGCAGATGGACAATGACCCGAAGCATACTGCAAAAGCAACCAAAGAGTTTTTTTAAGGCTAAAAAGTGGAATGTTATGCAATGGCCAAGTCAATCCCCTGACCTGAATCCGATTGAGCATGCATTTCACTTGATGAAGACAAAACTGAAGGGAAAATGCCCCAAGAACAAGCAGGAACTGAAGATATTTGCAATAGAGGCCTGGCAGAGCATCACCAGGGATGAAACTCAGCGTCTGGAGATGTCTATGCGTTCCAGACTTCAGGCTGTAATTGCCTGCAAAGGATTTGCAACAAAGTATTAAAAAGTGAAAGTTAGATTTAGGATTGTTTAGTTTGTCCCATTACTTTTGGCCCCTTAAAAAGTGGGAGGCACATATAGAACCCGTAATTCCTACACCGTTCACCTGATTTGGATGTAATTACCCTCAAATTAAATCTGAAAGTCTGGAGTTAAAGCACATCTTGTTTATTTCATTTCAAAGCCATTGTGGTGGTGAATAGAGGCCAAATTATGAAAATTCTGTCAATGTCCCAATATTTATGCACCTGACTGTATATATGAAACAAAATGCAACTACTCGGCAATACTGTTACAAGACACAGGAAACTTTGTGGTATTTCCAGTAATTGTTACAGACTTTCGGTTGCATATCAAGCTTTACACGTCATCCTCTGAACCACCCATCAGATAACTTCTTTGAAAGTTTAATATGGTGAATTTAGATTAATACTGAGGCTGTGTAAAACATTTGTGGCTGCTATATAAAATAGATTGGAAGATAGACATGTGTTCCACATACTGCCATTCAAAGATACACGGAATACTAAGATAGAACATTGTTTTATACATACAAATATGTGCCAAACACTACACAATATAACTATCACAGGGATGGGCACCAATGTGAGTTTCACATGCACAGTTAGTATTACAGCTTTCTGGATATGTCATATACCTAAGTTACTGCTTTCTGGATATGAATTACGCTGAAATGGATATGACGTATGCTGAAATGGATATCACATATGCTGAAATGGATATAACATATACTGAAAAGCACATGACAGTGCCAGCCAATCACAGCTCTCCTATATAAGCAGGGCTGATGGGAAGGAAGAGCAGGAGTACAGTGTGGCAGAGCTGGAAAGTGAAGGTGAGTGCTGACCAGGGCTGGCTCTAGGGGTGTTCGACCAGTGTGGTTGCACAGGGGTGCCACCTGTAGAGGGCGGCACCCCTCCCCAGCATCCTGATTTCAGCGGGACAGTAATGTCCCGCTGTTCCACCCGTGGGCCTAAGTGGCCCGTGGGTGGTCAAATCGGGAGGCTGGGGACCCCCACCGCTGCAGCTGTGTGGCGGTGCCGGACCCCCAGAGGATGAGTGGATGCCACGCACATGCGCGTGGCAACCATTCACTGATGGGAGAGGGCTGGGGGTAGCCCAGCCAGTGACGGAGTGCTGGGCTTTACCCCCAGCCTGATGTTATTTGGAGGTGTGCCATGCGGGCACACCTCCAAATAACATCACCTATGGTAATTAGGCCACACCCAAAAATGTTAGGGTGTCATCTCCAGGGCCGGCACAGGGTGCTCCGAACCCTGGAGCCGGCCCTGGTGCTAACACCATAGTCAGTGGTGTAAATACTTTTGCTGTACTGATGATGGTAATGTAACACATAACTACTACTGCATGTACTATTAGTTACAGCTGCAGATAGGAGACTGTCTCTTTCAGCTTTTTTCTCCTGTGAGGATCAGGCTGCTGCTCCAGGCAGGTTATGTATTAATGTTACTTTCACTTTCCTTTCTGTCCTCGTTCTCTCTCATCCCAGCTCTTTCTTTACTCTCCTTTCTCTTCTTTCTCTATGTCTGATTTCTTGCCAGTACCCCAGGTCCCTGCTCATGTTAGGGAGTGCCATGACTCCTAGCAAGATGGCTCCTTCATAATCCAGCCGGTGGGGGAGGATTCCCCTATTGTCTGGCTAGATGTACTGTTACTGCTGGGTCAGAGGGTTATAGTCTGCCACATTTGGCAGTAGGCTGTGGTTTTCACACCCCACACGTGCCAAGCATTATTATAACCATACCACCCAACTGTCTCGCATTCAGCGGGACAGTCCTGTTTTTGTGGGACTGTCCCGCTGTCCCACTTGTGGGCTGCAGTGTCCCGCGATGGGGGGGATGTTGGGGAAGCATACACCGCTGCTCTGCAGAGCAGCGTGTACGCAGAGCGAGAATAGATGTT
Source organism: Taudactylus pleione (assembly GCA_031769625.1). Taxonomy (NCBI): domain Eukaryota; kingdom Metazoa; phylum Chordata; class Amphibia; order Anura; family Myobatrachidae; genus Taudactylus; species Taudactylus pleione. The sequence goes on from JAUIMM010000257.1 coordinate 3,582,729, forward strand.
GTGCGCATGCGCACAGTGGGCCTGATTCAGAGCCGGACGCTCTTTCAGAGTGCTCGCTCTGAAACAGGATGTTTTTTTTATTTTTAAGCCAGCCTCCTGGCTGCTCACCTAGCTGTGGGTGTCCACCCACAGATTTTGTGAGCGGCCAGGTGATGGTCGCAATGGTCGCGACCATCGGGCTTATGACGAGACCCATATAGCAGGGTCTTGTTCCCGCAAACCCCAGTGAGCTTCCTGCTCTAATAGAGCAGGAAGCTCAACTACAGACATCACGAGTGATGTCAGTAGGGCCGCCCTCAAATGGCAGGTGTTCCTTCGGGAACACCTCCGTTTGGCCAGCCACCCCCCCTCCCCGCCTACAATACGGGGCAAGCTGTCGATCAACATCGACAGCTGCCCAGTTTTGTTGCCAGCCCCAGAGCAAGTGATTTCTCGCTCACTCCGGGTCTCGCGTGCACACTGCCTGGCTATCGACCCACTTGCGAGCACATAGCACTTGCGATCGGGTCTTAGTCAGGCTCAGTATCTTTTCACAGTATGGGGGCAAGCCTGGGGGCAGCCCAGCATCATGAAGATGCTGGGCACGCCCCTTAGCGATGTAAATGGGGCGTGCCGCTAGGTCACGCCTTTTTTTCACAAAGGTCACGTCCCTTTTCAGGAACGCACGCAGCTTCGACGTGCGGATGTCCCGAGTGGAGCTCTTCAAATGTTGGGAGGTATGTTATAACACTTACATGGCTTTGTGTGTTTATTTAGTGCATATACTGCAAGAGTGGCCAACCAGTCGACGGCAAAGAGACTAAAAATATATATAAATATATTGAGAATGCCAGTGCCCATTATGCTGTGCCCCCTGTAGTTGTGCCCCATATGCAATGCCCCCAGTAGTTGTGGCCCTTATGCAATGCCCCCTGTAGCTGTGCCCATTATGCAATGCCCCCAGTAGTTGTGCCCCTTCTGCAATGCACCCTGAAGCTGTGCCCCTTCTGCAATGCCCCCTGTAGCTCTACCCATTAAGCAATGCCCCAAGTAGTTGTGGCCCTTATGCAATGACCCTGTAGCTGTGCCAATTAAGCAATGCCCCATTAGTTGTGGCCCTTATGCAATGCTTCCTGTACTGTGCCCATTATGCCATGCCCCCAGTAGTTGCCCTTCTGCAATGCCCCCTGTAGCTGTGCCCATTAAGCATTGCCCCCCAATAGTTGTGCCCCTTCTGCACTGTCCCCTTTAGCTGTGCCCATTAAGCAATGCCCCCTGTAGCAGTTCCCCTCCTGCAATGCCCCCTGTAGCAGTTTCCCCTTCTGCAATGCTCCCTGTAGTCGTGCCCCCAGCACTAGCTCCCCCCCATGAAGAATCTTACCTTTGTGCTGGCACCGCTCCACGACGTCAGGGTTCCCAAGTCCCGCCGCGCCGTCACTGCTGCTTCTGCCTCACTGCTGCTTCTTCTGCTTCCTGCTGGATCTAACTGGATCCAGCAGACGTACGGACTCCTCACATCACGGGTGACGTCATGACGTCACCCGCGCACTGCATTACTGGGAACGCTGGCCTCTGAAGCGATCAGAGGCTTCTTTAGTCTCTGATGGCTTTAGAGACCAGCGTTCCCAGTAACAATGGGGGTCGGCCGAGCCGCGAGCCGCATTAGAATCTCAGAAGAGCCTCATGTGGCTTGAGAGCCATGGGTTGGCCACCGCTGGTATACTGTAACATGAGCAGGGACCTGGGGTACTGGCAAGATATCAGATATAGAGAAAGAAGAGAAAGGAGAGTAAAGAAAGAGCTGAGATGAGAGAGAATGAGGACAGAAGGGAAAGTGAAAGTAACATTAATACATAACGTGCAGCTGGAGCCTGATCCTCACAGGAGAAGAAAGCTGAAAAGAGTCAGTCTCCTATCTGCAGCTGTAACTAATAGTACATGCAGTAGTAGTTATGTGTTACATTACCATCATCAGTACAGCAACAGTTATTACACCACTGACTATGGTGTTAGCACTCACCTCCACTTTCCAGCTCTGCCACACTGTACTCCTGCTCTTCCTTCCCAGCAGCCCTGCTTATATAAGAGAGCTGTGATTGGCTGGCACTGTCATGTGCTTTTCAGTGTATGTTATATTCATTTCAGCATATGTCATATTCATTTCAGCATATGTCATATTCATTTCAGCATATGTCATATTCATTTCAGCATATGTCATATTCATTTCAGCATAAGTCATATCCACTTCAGCATACGTCATATCCACTTCAGTATACGTCATATCCACTTCAGTATATGTCATATCCACTTCAGCATACGTCATATCCACTTCAGCATACGTCATATCCATTTCAGCATACGTCATATCCATTTCAGCATACGTCATATCCATTTCAGCATAAGTCATATCCATTTCAGTATACATCATATCCATTTCAGTATATGTCATATTCATTTCAGCATACGTCATATTCATCATACGTCATATCCATTTCAGCATACGTCATATCCATTTCAGTATACGTCATATCCATTTCAGCATAAGTCATATCCAGAAAGCAATAACTTGTGTATATGACATATCCAGAAACCTGTAATTTTGACTTGAACGGCCCCTCATACAGTTAGAGCTAAAAGCTTATTTTAATATTAGCATTTTTTTCTGACAGTTCAACAAGCTGCAGATTGAAAACAACACAACAATACACAATAGTACCTCACTATTACCCTTTTCACATTATGGATTTGTGCACGAGTCCATCCCAGGTGCGACCCGCCTGAGACCCCTTTCAAACTAGCAGCCCAAACCGGCATTATGACATCACCGCCATCGCTGCTGAGCCGGCGGTTGGAGATGATCTCATCTGCAAGATCCGGCTCTCCCTATTCAGTGAACGCGACCTGGGACGCCTCGACCCGGGTTACCCATTCACACTGCACCACAAGCCTGCTCATTGCACAGGTTGAAATGCCGGATCGACCCGGGATATTTCAACTGGACTCTTTCATGCTGCACAATAATCCGGTTTGCTGCGTGTTCATGTGCAATAACCCAGGTTACTTGATGGCAGTGTCAGAAGGGGTATATGTGTTACATGCCTTCTACACAATGTTCTTCAAATGTCCAGCGGCTTAAACTAATATTTCAATAGTGACAGCTTCATAAAGCCGATATTGGCAGGTAAAAGGTTAACTCGTATCTTGTAGGATAAATGATTTCCGATATTCATTATTCATCCCAACTGTGTGATAGTTATATATTACATGAATATGTTATTACATATATCTTATCTATTTGTATCTTAATAATGCTTTTATTTTTATATATTACTAAGCCAGTGTATAGAATATGGGCCAGAATCTGCGTCGCACACAATTCCGCTATTCACGGTGATGAGGGATTTATTGCTACTGCACATGCACGAATATCCTCATAAACTCGCAGGGCGCATGTGTTGCACGGTGTGTACGCACAGAGCGCCACTACTGATTGAGATGTACTGTAAAATGTACTGAGCGTTCTTGGGTGGTGTCTATGTGGCTGCAAAGAGATAATGGATAATATGGGCGTGTCATGGACGTGTCGCCAAAGAGGTCGTGAACTCAGACATTATACACTCGCATTGGAGGCCGTACTATGATAGAGTATCTGCCCCTAGCATGGTGCAAGTTGTGTATAAGATGCACCAAGTGGGATTTTACCATCTCAAGATGCTGTAAGTGGGTGTCTCAGTCCTGGCACAGTCAGACGCACGGCTGTACACCACGGGAGGGATTTATTCTAACATTAGCATAATGTCACAGATGCGGCTAAAACAACTGATTCTAATACAGTCTCAGCAGCATCTGACTCAGAACCAGACCCTACTGTATGTGTTATTTACTGTATTAATTACAAGATTGAGATTGTGATTTGATCCATTAATATGAATCGATTGAACACTTTTATATGGCATTGTACAGTGATACTTTGTATGCCTTCGGCATACACACAAAAGAGGCTTGGCCGAATGACGTGGGGTTGTGGCCTTGTGGCATGGGGACACAACCATACATTATGCCTCCATTTTTTGTATTGCTGGGGGAACGTCCATCTCTTTAGTGTTTACAGTCCTCTGCTATGCTATCCCATCATTTTTCCCCCCTGTGATACACGGGGAATGGGTGAGCGGTGACAGAGCTCGAAAAGCCAGACTGCTCTGCAAAAATTGGCATGGTTGGGACCAGTGGCGGCTCCAGAGGCCAGGCTGCAGTACAGTCCAAAATTCAAATAGGGGAGTCACACCAACAGCCAGTGAGTCCCGGCCAGTGATGTTGGGCAGTGTGTGAAACGGCAGTTGGTGTGGCTCCCTTATTTGAATTTTGGACTGTGCTGCAGCCCCCACCTCTGGAGCCACCACTGGTTGGGAGATCTTGTGAAGTTATACTAGTGGGTATATTTACTAAGTGCAGGTTTTTAGAAGTGAAGATGTTGCTGTGGGCACTCCCTAGCTGTTTCCTATACTTACTGACAATGATCTTTTTAGAGAAGTGTGTCTACATATTGCTCCTTATCTTTCCCTTTCTACTTTCACTTTCAAACATACCTGCCTAATCTGTCAGAATGTCCAGTCTCACGAGTCTCACGAATCTTACCTGGCTCTTCCAGATGCCCAGAACAGAGGTCAAGTCTCAAGAAGGTCACCTGCCAGTCAACTGCAGCTGCCCACTTTCCGAATTAAGTGGGCAGCCCGGGCTGCTGCTGATGCAATTCATACTGAGTCACGCCATAGTGGCCCCACCCCACTTCACAATGTCAGTAACCACGTCATTGTATAGTACGGCAGTGCCACGATGACCACAGAGAAAGGCAGCCAGAAGTCTGCAGCAATTCTTTCAGTTTAGGAATATCATGGGAAATATTCTTCCTCCAGAATAAAACACAGATGTAGCAATTGGTCAGGTTAGTTTGTTGCATTCAAGTACTGTCTAGTCATCATCATTCATGTATCATCTGTCTTACCAATTGTCCTACGCAAGAACACACCAAAAAAACACACACATAACCCCCCCTCCATAAAAATCTGATAATTATAAATAAATAAAATGCAGAAGCCTCAGTTACACAATTATGTACAGCAAGTCTACTGTATGATAAGCCACTTTATGGCGATTTTGCAAATTGTGTAACTAAGACTTCTGCATTTTATGTACATATAGAATGTCAGCATTTTCCTGATTGTCAGCAGTGTGCTGGGTTTTTTTTTTTTTTTTTTTTTACTAGATAACCATTTACTTTCTAGCACCTGCTGTTACAAATCGATGTTAAGCAACTTCCATAATGTCACTGCAAGAACAAAATATATATGTAAAAGACAAAGAAGAAAGGTAAAACACATCTTAATATAAATTTAGTAGAGACAAGAGGGGATGTAGTTATCAAACTGGCTGTCGGGATACCGGCGCCAGAATGCTGACAGCAATCAGGATCCTGGCACCAGAATGGCATCCAGACAGTAATTATTAGGGTTAAAAGGAGTTCTAGGTTTAGGCACTAGGGAGAAGGTTAGGCTGCAGGGGGAGGGTTAGGGTTATGCTGCAGGGGGGCGGGTTAAGGTTAGGTTGCGGGGAAGGTGGGTTAATGTTAGGGGGAGGGTTAGGGTTAGGAAACTTACCTAATTGGGTTGGTATGCTGCTGTCGGTATTCTGATCACTGGCATGCTAACCAACTGGATCTCGTTCCCAACCCGACAAAAGAACACAGTTTTTATTATTTCCCCAAAGTGAAATACTCACATGGCCTATATAATGGGACCAACAACACACTAAACTATTGAACCCAAGTGTTTAAAAAACACCAGCCCATTAAAAGATGCTGGACCAAAACCCTCAAACTGGTGGTTGGAGACACTGAAGGCGTAAGTAGGCTTTACCTACCTGCAGTAGGTGTCCTGTTCCTGTCTGACCATAGGGCAACATGATTCCCAATTTTTTAGATCTTGCCACTTGACCGCTGTGTGTGTAATCAGCAACATTAAGTACTGTCCTGCCCATTTTTGTTCAAGGAGTGCTTTTTATTTTTGGTGTAGGTGGCACTGTGTGTACCCTCCATCCCTTGATCTGTGGTGGTCTTGTCAAAGAAACAGAGCTCAAAACTAAGCATGTACACAGACTACATGAGACCACCTCAGCTCAAGGGACAACCCGGGCACATCAGGACTGCGGTCTCTGCACCTGCTTAGTTTTGATCTCTGTTTCCTTGGTGCCTACTTCTTTGTCTGGTCCTTTCAGTTCTAGGGTTGTTGCAACCACATTGCTAAAGAGTGTGATCTCTGTTTCAGAGTGGGCCTTGCCCTCCCCCCATAGACCTGGTTTGTGCGACATGCTTTGCTACCATGGGCAGTTTGATTTAACTTCTATATACAATATATCATTTATGGGACATGATTGGCTATGGGCCTAGAAGATTCCTCATTTACCCTATCCCTGCATTTACTTGTTATGTCCAGATTTTCTTGTGATTTTCTTGTTGTGTTTTGGATTTATTGCTTCTTTATTTCTTTGTTCATTTATTTGGTTTGCTGGTTCTCTTACTTTCTAGGTTGGTGTCTTCACTTGGCTCGCTGAGCCTTCTCTTTTTGGGGAAGCAAGCCTGATTGCTGGTTTGGAGTTGGAGTTGATGGGTAGTGTTGGGTTGGATGGTTCAGATTTGAAGTCCTTTGCATGCTCATCCTTCATCTAATGTTCAACCTGGCTGCCACACAGTGTCGATGGATGAGGCGGTGCATCGGTTGGTCTGGGATTGTTCTCCAAATGGTGTGGTGGTTACCACATAGTACTGGTGCTGTTGTGGCAGGACAGCCCTGTGGTGGGTCCATTTGTCTTTTGGCTGGGTGGTTCTGCTGTTCCCTTTCTGTTAGAGGTTTCTGCTGTTGTTGGCTTGTTCAAGAGTGTTACAGTTCTATGGCCCGGTGTCATTGTTGCGAGTTTGTTCCTTTTGGGGGATTGGCAGTTATAAGTTTTTTCTTATGCCCCAACTGTCTCCCTTCATCACATCTAGTACTCACCAGTGCATCTCCCTTTACTCCATTATCAATTAGTTTGCTTCCACCATGGCCCTGCTACCCCACACTAAGAACTGCACTGTCCTTTCTCTCCCAGTCACCTCTCCTTTTCTCCACCCACACCACTCTAAACTTCCACCTTGTCCATCATCTGCTGTCACCCTTCCTCATTTAGAAGCCACACAATCCTCACATTCTCCTCATCCTTCTTCTCTAAATTGATCTCACCTCCATGCTACAGCAAACCTAATTATCCCATTTTCATCTCCCCTTTTAGCAGTCCCTCTCTCTTGTGCCATCTGGAATAAATTTCCTAGCCATCACCAAATCCTGGATTTTCCCATCTGACACCACTTCTCCTGCAGCTCTCTCCTTTAGGGGCCTCACATTCTCTCACACAGTGTGGTTCAGGCATTGCCATGGTGGTGGTGTTGGGGTCCTTCATCCTGCCAACTCATACCCTCAGAACCCTCCTTTTCATTCTCTACATTCGAAGTTCATGCTATTCACCTCTACCAACCTGTTCACCTTCGAGTAGCTGTCATTTATTGTCCCCCTGGCTTTAGCTTCAAATTACTTAAAACTTTTATTCCTGGCTCCCCCACTTCCTATCTTCAGACCTTTCTTTGTACAGCTGCTGGTGTTCTCTGGACAGAGCAGAGTACAATGCAGGTGTACCATGTAGTCAAAAAGCAGTGTTGAAACCAAATGGACAAGATGGTACCAGGGAGCAGATGTAAAACAGGTAACAGAGGAAAGCCAAGGTCAAAACCGGAATACCACTTGCAGTATGAGGAAGGCGATGGAGTCATGTCACAAATGAAGCCAAGGTCAGAAACGAGTAGACATAATCACTGGGATGCTGAAGTATGGTCACTGGGATGCTGGAGTATGGTTTAGGATCCTATACTCTGGCACCTGCCTAGTGCCCAGGGACTCCCTTTTATAGAGAGGAGTTAAATTCTCGCGCCAAAAGTGACATCATGTTTGGTGCATCAGAGGTCGACGTGTGCTCCCCTAAGTGAGCCGAAGCTGTCTGCGCTCTGCAGCCGCAGCACAGCTCAGGATGGAGCCCAAAGCAGGGACTCTGGCAGTGGGGGCCGGGGACTTCCTGGTCACAGTCTGCTGCTGCATGGGACTCCAGTGTTGCTGGACTTGGTGAGGGAGTACCGGTGTCTGGCACACTGTGACATCACCACTTTCAACTCCATTCTCTGCCCCCCCTCCTTGCCTCCCCTCCTCTCTCTCTACCCTTGACTCTGCCACTCACTTCACATCTAAAATTGTCTACATACATCAGGACATCACATCCCACCAGACTCTTAGCACCCCACCCCTTCCTTTTCCAACCTACCCCACCCCTTCCATCCTACAAACTCTGACCTCTCTTTCCACAGTATCTGGAGATGAAGTCATGGCTCTCATCTGGTTTGTCCCCTACCACCTCTCCCTTTAACCTATCCCCTCCCAACTCCTCCACAATCTCTCTCCTGCTGCCTCTTGCCATCTGGTCCATCTCTTCAACCTCTCCCACTCATCAGGCACTGTCTCCCCCATTCTTAAAAAAGCCACCCTTGATCCTTTCACTCTCTCCATCTAACATCCTATCTCTCTCCTCCCATTTGCCTCCAAACTTCTTGAGCAGAGTGTCTTCAACTGCCTTACTGCCTTTCTCTCCTCCCACTGGCTTTTGTCCTCTCCACTCCACAGAAACTGCCCTTAAGAAAGTCATCAATGACTTCCTTTCTTCCAAATTCAAGGGCCACTACTCTCTTGTTATTTTCCTCAACCCCCGCTGCTGCTTGTGACAATGTGGACCACCCTCTCCTATTGCAAATCCTTCACTCCCTTGGTCTGCATGACTTTGCCCTCTCCTGGCTGTACTCCTATCTCTCTGACCATTCTTTCCCAATCTTCTCTCATGACTCTACTTCCCTCCCACTTCTACTATTTTTAGGTGTCCCCCAAGGTTCTTTTCTTGGACCTCTCCTATTCTCCCTCTATTTGTCCTTCTTATATGAATAAATCAGCTCTTTTGGACTCCATTATCATGTCTATGCTGATGACACTCAGATCTACCTCTCCTCCCCGACCTCAATTTCAGTATCTATTGATGGCACAACCATCTTAACTAGCCCACAAGTCTACTGTTTTGGAGTTATCCTTGACTCCTCTTTCTACTTCAAACCACACATCCAGTACCTCTCTCATATCTGCCATATCTATCTCAGAAACATCTCCAGGATCAGACCCTTTCTCCCCATGAAGAAAACTAAGACTCTCATTCACTCACTGCTTATCTCCATATTGGACTAATGTTACCTGCAACTTTCTGGCCACACCATGGAAAACACTAGGAACATGTCACTACAGAGAACGAAGCTTGGAACCTGGAATGCTGTGACAGCAAGCTTACACTGGAAGTAACAACACTGTACAGGCAACTACCTGTTGTCCAGAGTCCGGTTATATACCCTAAGGTAGCAGTTCATTGGAGGACACTCTCAGCTGACAGCAACCAATGCTACCATTGGGTAAAGGGTTAGTCAGGTGAAAATAGATGGTCATGGCTGCGTCCATGACGGTAACCGCAGAAACCACATCACGGAGCAAGCAGACCCTAGGTATAATCCTCAGCGCTTCACTCGCTGCCGCACCTGGTGTCTGACTGCGCTAAAGATTAGGCGAAGCCGGTGCTGAGGTGAGTAACTGCCGATCCTAACCCGCAACCTGACATGAACCATATATAGAATCCAAGGCAAAAAACTGAGTGCACTCACCAGGGCTTCTTCATATATAAACAGCAATAAATGTGCTTTAATCCTCACATATTGCAAGCAGCAGACATTTGACCATATATAGGTCGACGTTTCAGCCATACAAATATATGGTCTTCTTCAAGACATCACCAGTGTACCACAAGAAACAGACATCCTCCTTAAATACGCTGAGCCACAGGTTCGACAAACTCAGTCCTCAGGACCCCAAACAGTGCATGTTTTCCAGGTCTCTTTACAGGACCACAAGTTAAATAATTATCTCCACCAGTGGAACTTTTAAAATGTGTCAGTGAGTAATGAATACACCTGTACACCTGCTGGGTGACCTGGAAAACGTGAACTGTGTGGGGTCCTGAGGACCGGGTTTGAGAACCTCTGCCCTAAGCAATCAAATAAAGCTGCAGCTCCTCATCCCCTCTGTCTTCCGTGACCGGAAGTGACGTCTCCAGGAAGAACACTCTAAAAAAGAGTCATCCACTCACTAACCTAAGTGAAAAACATGGGACCCACCTGCATAAGCTGCATATATCTTCTAGCCCATCGCCGAGCCCCCTGCTCGCGGAGCTCCATTTTGCACACCCGCACTTCCAGTTGTGTGTTCGACTGCAACTGGAAGTCTGGCACAGTGCCTCCAACTTCTGCTTCCAGCTTGCATTCCACTACAGCCGAGAGCTCAGCGCCAGGAGTGGCATAAAGCCAAATGCAAAATCAGCACCTACGGGGGGACCCATCCCTTCACTTAATAAGTGGATATTATCGGGGGGCCCTGGGGGAGACTTAAACCATAAACCATAAACCACATATATATATATATATATATATATATATATATATTGTGATAGAGGCACTGGAGAAGTTGGGGATGGCATGTATATGTGTCCCAGATTCCTGTCATATGTAGTTTAAACCCCCAGGAAAAGTCTGTTTTATCAAGCAGATTTGAGTGTTGGCTTTTGGTAAAAAACTGATAATGGGGGGTGTGGGTGTGAGACAGAAGGGAGGTCTACATCCATAGGGTCGCTTCAGGTGTTGGCCTTTTCAGCCTGAAACCAGGCTAATTAATGAATACACCTGGAATTGGCTCATAAGAGCTGTGTAGAGTTTTGACACAGTGTCTCACACACCCTGGGGAGAACTGACATTGAGGTTTTGTTCTGAGACACTTTGACATTGGTATGTACTATGTTTGTGGTAAGACAGTAGGCCCTGCCACATGTAGAGAGGGAGTTACCTATCCAGTTAGAGCCCAGACGGGCTAGGGTATATTTTTATGTTTTGTTTGTTTGATTATTGGTGACACACAATAAAAACTGGTGCCAACCAGCTTGCACGAAAATCCATGACTACTGCTGTTTCCTGGCTGCTGTGTGTAAGGAGGCATCTGTCTACCCCAGGAGAGGGATCCCTACCCTGATCATATATCATTGGTGGAGAATGCGGGCAATGCACACTGGAGATTGCAGCAAGAGGAAAATTTCTACATTTAAAATTTAAAGTGACAGTCACCAATTTGTTGTGTTGGATATCAACTCGTGTTCTGTGAAGTCCATGAAGGTGGAATTGACAGATGCTTAGAGAAGCCAGGTTTTGCTACAAACCTACACCTAAAGACAACATGGAGGACATTCTTAAGGCCTTGCTCCAAGCTAACAAAGCTCAGCAGGAAACCAACAAAGCTCAGCAAGAAGCTACCAGGGCTCAGCAAGAAGCTACCAGAGCACAGCAGGAAGCTACCAGAGCTCAGCAGGAAACTAACAGAGCTCAGCAGGAATCTACCAATGTGCAACTAATGGCCATGGAGGCAGCTCAGAGGCAACACAAAGTCACCATGGAGGAAGTCCTGAGGCAACAACAAGTTGCCATAGAGGAAACCCGCCAGGCCTTAAAAGACGTGGTACAACAGTTAGTAGTCTGGTCTGGAGATGCTTCCACTGGACTTCCAAACAACGCTCATTCCATACGGGCCAGTCACTTTCTGCAAATGTTGACCGAGAGTGATGATGTGGAAGCGTATCTTACTTCCTTTGAGAGAACCGCAGAAAGGGAGAGTTGGCCCAAAGAACAGTGGGCAAGTCTTGTGGCACCCTTCCTGTCTGGAGAACCTCAAAAGGCCTACTATGATTTGTGCCTGGCTGATGCAAAGGACTATGAAAAGCTAAAACAGGAGATCCTAACTCGCTTGGGGGTCACCTCGTTTGTTCATGCCCAATGAGTTCACCACTGGGAATTTCAAATGTAAAAGCCTCCACGCTCACAGATGCATGACCTTGTCCATCTAACCACAAAATGGCTACAGCCCGAGACGCTGACAGGACCACAGATCGTCGAAAGAGTCATGATGGACCGGTATCTGCGATTGCTACCTGCATCTCTGCACAAGTGGGTGAGCCATGCAGACCCTAAGTCTGCAGAGCAGTTAGTTGAACTGGTGGAGAGGTATGTGGCGGCTGAGGAACTGTTGAGTGTGTTCCACCGAGCCTCGATTCCGCAATGACGGTCTCCCATGACTACTGGTAAGACTGTTCCAGGGAAGAAGGGTGCTGGGCGGTGGAATGAGATTAAGGCTGTGGATTTGGAACCTGGGGATAGGCCAGCCAGGCCAGGAAGGTTCTTACCCCATAAGAGACTTGATAATAATATGATACAATGTTTCCGATGTAGTGAATTGGGCCATATTGCTGCAAATTGTCCACTCACCTCTGAACCTATGCAATGTGATACTGCTTATGTCTGTCGCAGAATGTTTTTCTTTGCACAGCCCGCCTGTACTGCCGACCGACAGGCTAAGACAGATAAGCAAATGTGTAAGGTTATTGTAGAAGGCAATCAAGTAGCGACCCTGTTAGATTCTTGCAGCCTGGTTACACTTATGAACGCTGAACTGGTGAACCCCTTTAAGCACAAGGGAAGAGCTGTTGGTGTGACCTGCATACATGGAGATACTCGCTATTATGGTACTGTGGAAGTGAGCATAGAAACACTGTGGTTCTGCTATAGTCTCTGTGGGTTTTGTGCATGGCTTGAGGTATGATATAATGTTGGGGAGAGACTTTGCTCACTTCTGGAAGTTGTGGGAAAACCGATTTGTTACCGAAGTAAATAACCCCGACCTATTTGAGAAGGTTGCTGATGCAGTAAGCAGGGGAAGTTTCTTCCGAGTCTGAGAAGTTCCTTTTTTCTAGCATGATTGGAGAACCAGAGAATACTGAGATGGAAAGTGTTGTTAAGCCAGTTGATCGTCTGTCTAATCTTGAGGTCAGAAAAGAGATCTTTGCAGTGGAGCAGTTCAATGACCCTACTCTGGTAAAAGCAGGGAAAATGTAAATCTTATCAAACCTTGGAAGGATAGAGCAGCTCTGTCAGCCATCCCAACCCCTCCAGTAAACCCAGGGCCTTTGGTTACTGAAGTGACAATAGCTAAAACCCTGTTGACCATTCAACAACAAGAAGTTAAGGAATTTCTTATCAGAAATAGGGTTTTGTTCTCAGATGTACCGGGCAAAACCACAGTTATTAAACATGACATAATCACTGACCCAGGGGTTAAGATTAACCTAAAGCCCTGTAGGTTACCAGAAGCCCAAAGAGAATCAGTGTCTAAAGAAATTTAAAAAATGTTGGAACTGGGTGTAATTGAAATATCGCATAGTGAGTGGTCAAGTCCCATTGTGCTTATTCCAAAGCCTGATGGGAGTGTACGTTTCGGCAATGATTTCCGAAAATTGAACAGTGTGTCAAAGTTTGATGCCTACCCAATGCCATGGGTGGATGAACTGATTGAAGGGCTAGGAACAGCCAGGTATTTAACCACTCTAGACTTAACTAAAGAGTATTGGCAAGTGCCGTTAACTGAGAGTGCCAAAGAAAAGACAGCTTTTTCGACACCAGAAGGGTTGTTCCAATACAAGATGTTGCACTTTGGGTTACGTGTGGCACCGACTACCTTCCAAAGGATGATGGACAGAATTCTAAGACCCCATAAACGGTATGCTGCTGCTTGTCTAGGTGATGTAGTCATTCATAGTCCTGATTGGCAGGCTCATTTGCCCAGAGTACAAGCAGTGTTAGACTCCACCTTTAGGGCAGGGTTGACAGCCAACCCAAAGAAATTTTGCCTAGGGATGGAAGAAGTAAAGTATCTTGGTTACACCGTTGGCAGAGGTTTAATAAAGCCACAGCTTAATAACAAGGTGGTTCTTGGCGTTACAAAGTTTCAAGTTCACAGTAGAACACAGGCCAGGAAGCCAGCTGGCCAGTGCAGATGCTTTGTCACATGTCCATTGTTTGGGGGCTGCAGTTGTTCCGCCCATAGGTCGAAACAGAGGGGGGGATATGTGATAGAGGCACTGGAGAATTTGGGGATGGCATGTATGTGTGTCCCAGATTCCTGTCATATGTATTTAAACCCCCAGGAAAAGTATGTTTTACTAAGCAGATTTAAGTGTCGGCTTTTGGTAAAAGCCGGATAATGGGTCCTGGGGGTGTGGGTGTGAGAGAGAAGGGAGAGCTCCATCCACAGGGCCGCTTCAGGTGTTGGGATTTTTAGCCTGAGACCAGGCTAATTAATGATTACACCTGGAAGTGGCTCATAAGAGCTGTGTAGAGTTTTTAATGCAGTGTCTCACACACCCTGGGGAGAACAGACATTGAGGTTTTGTTCTGAGACACTGTGACATTGGTATGTGCTATGTTTGTGGTAAGACAGTAGGCCCTGCCACATGTAGAGAGGGAGTTACCTGTCTAGTTAGAGCCCAGACGGGCTAGGGTATATTTTTATGTTTTGTTTGTTTGATTATTGGTGTCACACAATAAAAACTGGTGCCGACCAGCTTGCATGAAAACCCAAGACTACTACTGTTTCCTGGCTGCTGTGTGTAAGGAGGCGTCTGTCTACCCCAGGAGTGGAGACCCTACCCTGGTCATATTACAATATATATATATATATATTATATATCAAAACAGAAAACTCAGCACTCATCATTGTTAATAAATAATTGGGCTTTGGTTCATAGATTGATCCATGCATTTAAGCCTGCAGCCCTCATCACGGGGCCAAACTTCTCTGCAGGTCCTACACTATCTGTGATACTTATGGAATCCTGGTAGCTGCTATCACAGAGTTTAAACTGAAAAAATGTTAACTGGTTTAAAGCTCATTGCCAACTAATGGCTTTTAGAGGCAAGGCTGTCACCAAACATAGCTTCTATCATACTACCAAACAGGTAGTATATATATATAAACACAGTATATAGATATACAGTAGATACAGATATAGATATATTGCACAAAAAATCCAAACAATTATACCAAAATGACTGTACAAAAAATACAAACCTAAAAATAGACAATACATTTATAAACTTGCATTTGAAAGACTGGGAAACCAATCCCTGTCACAAAACAATCCTTATAAAAGGTATCTCTATGAAATAATCATAGAAATCAGATGCACCGAGTTTCCTAATCAAACATCCGTATGTATATAGAGAGATGCAAGCTACAAAAAGATGTTCAGATAATTGTACTCATTCAGCCCCTTGGGCGCAACCATATGCAGTCTGTAGATCCAGCTTGATTCTCTCTTTAGCAAACACAAGTCACGGATATATATTAATCCAAATTATCCTTTAAAAGACACCATTTATATCTGTATAACAAACCACCCATTCTTAAGCTTACATTGTTTACAAAACAGAACATAGATGTAATTACCAAATTAAATTGTGAACATTTATGAAACTGTTGATTGATTATAGTCTGTTACAAACCTGACATTTGTAATGGCTAACTAGCCAGCATTCTAAAGCATGTTGACATTTACTGGACTTTGACACAATTTGTATATGATGCAAAGACAGACTGAGGGCCTGATTCAGACCCGTTTGCGAGCGCTGAGCGCTCACAAGCGGGTCGATGCTGGGCAAGTGCGCAGCCTCCGTTGTGCGCATGTGCAAGCCGTCGCTCCGGGTCTCGCACCTTTGGTGGGCGTGCCGGGGGTGTGGCTGCCCAGACAGAGGTGTTCCCATGGGAACCTTTACCGTCTGGGGCTGGCCCCACTGACATCATAAGTGATGTCAGTGGGTGGACTTCTTGCTCTGTAAGAGCAAGAAGTCCACTGGAACTTGCGGAAAAGAGACCCTACCACAAGGGTCTCGTCACAAGTCCGATGGTCACGATGGTCTTGACCATCGCAACCATCATCCTGGCCACTCGCACTAGCTGTGGGTGGTCACCGACAGCTATGCGAGCGGCCAGGAGGCCGCTAAAAAAAAACAATAGGCGGGCACTAATTCAGAGCGAGTGCTCTGAAAGAGTGTCCGTCTCTGAATCAGGCCCTGAGAGCAGAAAAACAATAAAATGGCTTGTAAACTCAATTTTGGTCACTCCTGATACAGTAGGATTATGCGGCTCCTTTCCCTTTGAAATAAGGTGCGGGGTCCGGCTCTTCTAAGGGGAACTGGGATGGGTCATGAAGAACACTCAATCCGCAGTACTATGAGACTCAATATGCCACAGTGTAGCACGACTAGCAAGGCGCTACATGGTGCATGGAGCGGCTCCACTGGCCATGCGCCCAAGATCCCATGTGCAAGGCCCGGAGCTGTCAGCTACCACAGCGCAGACATGATGACAGTGCCGCAAGTGTGCACTTTAAAGCACAGGGCCTGATTCAGACCCGCTCGCAAACGCTATGCGCTCGCAAGCGGGTCGATGGCCGGGCAGTGCACATGTGCCTCATGCGCACTGTGTGTGCGCAAGCCCCGGAGCGAGCAAGAAATCACTCGCTCCGGGGCTCGCAACAAAATGGGGTGGCTGTCGATGTTGGATCGACAGCTCACCCCATCTTGTTGGCGGGGAGGGGGGGTGGCTGGCCAAACGGATGCATTCCTGAAGGAATGCCTGCCATTTGAGGGCGGCCCTACTGACATCACTCATGATGTCAGTAGTTGAGCTTCCTGCTCTATTAGAGCAGGAAGCTCACTGGAGCTTGCGGGAACGAGACCTTACCACAAGGGTCTCTTCACAAGCCCGATGGTCGCGATGATCGTGACCATTGCGAGGATCACCTGGCCGCTCACAAAAGCTGTGAGTGGTCACCCACAGCATAGCAAGTGGCCAGGAGGCTGGCTCCACAAAAAAAATGCCCTGATTCAGAGCGAGCACTCTGAAAGAGCATCCAGCTCTGAATCAGGGCCACAGTCCATTTGTAATACAGAGACCCCACTTTTAAACAGAGACCACTACTAGTTTCTAAAGTCATGAAATCACTATAGTCTGGGTTGCAGTGTGTGACTCCCATCCCACTGGGTATGTGCAGTACTATGAGACTCTAAACGCCATAGCGCGACTAGCAGGGTGCTACTTGGGTACTGTATGGAGCGCCGTACACCACTTTATTGAGCACTCAGTACATCAAGCAGTACAGTGGCATAAAGTAGCATAGAAATGCCAGGTGGTGGGGTGTTGTGGATAATGTATTGAGTTCAGTAATGGTTGGATAACAATAGTAAACTTCAATAGCTTGGTCTTTATGCAATGCTGGGAGTGCGTCTTTTTGGTCAACACAGATATCTGTATAAATGACAGAACTCACACACCACCAAGTGATTTCTTTTTAATCCTGTAGTGAAGATTTAAAAAAATCTATATATATTTTCCAGGTCTCGAACCCGCGGGAAAAGCACTGTAGCAAGGCGAATAACTACCCTCTAGCCCACATGCCAGCCATATCAAGAGCTGCACCTCTCGTGTATGTGATGTGTCATCTGTGAATTACAGCATACAATGTGTACTGTAAGCCTCCATATGCCACAGCATAGTGCGACTGGCACATGGAGCAGCTCCATTGCGCTTGCGCCAGAGATCCCATTGCAACCCCCAGAGCTGGCAGCCACCACAAGTCTGGGACAGCGCCGACATTGAGGCAAGTGTGCGTTTTAAAATGCTTAGTCAGTTTGTAATATAGAGACCCCGCTTTTAAACAGAGGCCACTACTAGTTTCTAAAGTCATGAGATGCCTATAGTCTGGGATGCAGTGTGTGACTCCCGACACACTGGTCATGTGCAGAGTACAATGAAACTCTAAATGCCATAGCGCGACTAGCAGGGTGCTACGTGGGTACTGTATTAGAGCACCGTACATCACTTTCTTGAGCACACAGCAGTGGAATAAAGTAGCATAGAAATGCCAGGTGGTGGGAAGTTGTGGATAATGTATTGAGTTCAATAAGGGTTGAATAACAATACTGAACTTCAATAACTTGGTCTTTATGCAATGTTGGGAGTACGTATTTTTGGTCAACACAGATATCTGTATAAATAACAGAACTCACACACCACCAAGTGATTTCTTTTTAATCCTATAGTGTAGATTTAAAAAAAACAAAAAAAAATGTCCAGGTCTCGAACCCGTGGGACAAGCATTGTAGCAAGATGATCACCTAACCACTAACCCACACACCAGCCATATCAAGAGCTGCACCTGTCGTGTATATGATGTAACGTTTGCAAATGACAGCAGACAATGGGCCTGATTCAGACCCGCTCGTGAGCGCATCGCGCTCACAAGCGGGTCGATGGTGGCTCAGTGCGCACGTGCGGTGTGCGCAATGCACGTGCGCAAGCCCCATAGCGAGTGAGAACTTCACTTGCTCCGGGGCTCGCAACAAAACGGGGTGGCTGTCGGTGTTGATCGACAGCTCGCCCCATTTGTAGGCGGGTAGGGGGGATGGCAGCACAAACAGAGGCATTCCGGAAGGAACGCCTGCCGTTTGTGGGCGGCCCTACTAACATCACTCATGATGTCAGTAGTGGACTTCCTGCTCTATCACGACCATCTCCAGCCCGCTCGCACAAAGTGTGGATGGGCACCCACAACTTAGCGAGCAGGCAGGAGAATAAAATAAAAATCCCCACCCTGATTCAGAGCACGCGCTCGCAAATAGCAAGCGCCTCTGAGTCAGGCCCAATGTGTACTATGAGCTTCCATATGCCACATCATAGCGTGACCATTGGGCTTGCAACAGAGATGCCATTGCAACCCCCAGACGCACCGACAGTGCCACAAGTGTGCAGATTAAAACCCCTCTTTCAAACAGAGGCCCTGATTCAGAGCAAACACTCTTTAAAAGAGCTCGCTCTGAATCAGGGCGTTTTTTTTTTTTTTGGAACCGGCCACCTGGCCGCTCGCTTACCTGTGGGTGGCCAGCTGATGGTCGCAATGGTCGCGACCATCAAGCTTGCGACAAGACCCTTGTGGTAGGGTCTCGTTCCCACAATCTCAGTGATCTTCCTGCTCTAACAGGCAGGAAGCTCAACTACTGACATCACGAGTGATGTCAGTAGGGCCGCCCTCAAATGGCAGGCGTTCCTTCGGGAATGCCTCCATTTGGCCAGCCACCCCCCTCCTCGCCTACAAAATGGGGCGAGCTGTTGATCAACATAGACAGCCACCCCGTGTTGTTGCGAGCCCCGGAGCGAGTGATTTCTCGCTCGCTCCGGGGCTCGCGCACACTCGTGGCACATGCGCACTGCCCGGCCATCGACCCACTTGCGAGAGCATGGCGCTTGCGAGCGGTTCTGAATCAAGCCCGGAGCTCACTACTAGTTTCTAAAGTCATGAAATCACTATAGTGTTTGTCTGGGGACAGCGCCAACATTGGCACAAGTATGTAGAGTAAAACGCACAGTCAGTTTGTAATATAGAGACCCCTCTTTCAAACAGAGCCTGCTACTAGTTCCTAAAGTCATTAAATCACTATAGTCTGGAACAGCGCCGACAGTGCCGACATTGACGCAAGTGTGCAGCTTCAAATGCACAGTCAGAGTAATACAGAGCTGTGCGTGCGTGTGAAATATTTTTACAATAAGTACAGGACTCGCACACTTAATGTAATGTTTTAAAACTTTATTAGACATTCTTCTACAGCTCTGATTCCATGAGGAAAACACTGTACTATAGTGTACCGAAACACTGCTTCTGTCAGTCAATCATCAGGCGGTGATACAGAAAATGCATTGGAAATCTGACACATGCGCTGTGTAGTTTAGGAAAAGTGACACCTGGTGGACAAAAATTTGTATTACACTTAATGACTTTTTTTCCAGTGCTATGCTACTTTCCGTTACTAAACATTCTGGCGTATGGAGCAACAAACTAGCTGGGCACATCTGTGCTTTAGTAAACTCCTCTCGGGGAGACAGGTTGCGTAATTAGGCCCCTCCTCCTCATGGTAAAATATTGAGAAGTGCAGCTCTGTGAAGAGGAAGAGGAGCCGAAATATCTCAATTATCATAAAATCGTGTCACTTTGGCCCCACCCCCTCCCCCCCGGGCCGCGATTCCTGGTATTATGCTGTCCACTTTAATAGAAAATGGGCAGGATGGGGGAGGACCGCCTATGCTTCTAGGAGCCTGTGATACTCCTAAAAAAAAGGATGTCTCCCGCAGGCTCTGGGAGAGTAACTTTGATTTTATCCCAGTAAGGGAAGTTGGTTATTCTTACAGTTCAGTCTGTGGGATGGGCAGAGATATAGCCATCATCTGCAATGCTTTCTCAGACACCCTGCATAACTTAATGGTCATTAATAAATTAATTACGTTTTGCTGTCATTCAAGTGTTGTGTGTGTTAGTGATAACTGTTGGGAGGAGTGGTGAGACTGCATTATAAACAGCTCTAAGAAATTGCATGGGTATGTCAGTATTTTTCCATAGCATGTTATTATAGCAGATATTCATTTAGGTCATAAGCTGTTTGTGGTTTCAATTTCTTTATTTAGCATCACCCCTCCTCCTCACTTGTGAAACAGGTTCTGAAACTCTATACTTCACAATACAGAAGAGAAGTAAGACATTTGGTAATTACATGTTCTTAGTCTGCAGGCCTCTTTCATAAGAAACAATTCAGAAAATGAGACTGGTGACCACAGACAGCTCATGACCGGTGACAGATGCTGGTAATCCCATAGACCTTTATATGCTCATTCACACAGGAAAAAAGATAATGAGTCAAAAAACACTTGTAATACAATATAGTAGTACTTATCTATAGTGTTCTATATCTGCCTTTAGGATAAAGCTGTTTGTTAGTGTAGTACAATGCCGTGATGTGTGAACTCAAAACTGACTACTCAGGCAAATTTGTTCACATAAATGTTCCCATTGTCAGCAATAATGTGGCGGCCAGATCATCAGGTCAGGGCTGTGAGGATCTGGGGGACCCGTGTGCCAGACAACCACTCACCAGCCTAACCCCCCCATCCAAACCTCACACCTGAAGAGGGAAGGTGAGTGATGCGAGCCGCAGTAATATAAATATCCAGAGTTGTGGACCCACCTGCAGGTATTGAGCAGAGAATTGATGGTGGTTAGATCTTGGCCCGGAAAAGAGTACTTTAGAGCCACAGATGCTAGACTCATCTAGAGTGGGAGTGTCCGAAGCAGGCGTAGGCAGTTATGGAATACACAGAGGAGAAAGCCACATAAAAAGAAAAAAAACTACCTCACTTGCCCTAAGAATTGTTCCAACAGCTGACAGAGGGCCTGATTCAGACCCGCTCGCGAGCTCTGGGGCTGATTCAGAGGCGCTCGTAAGCGGCCGCTCGTTCGCTCCGAGCGATGTTCGCACATCTGCACATGCGTATGGGTTTTAGTACGCATGCACGAACCAGTCATTGCGGTCGAAAATCGTGTGCACGCAAAATAGCGAATGCCTGCTAATTTGAGTGACAGAATGAGGGTGGTAACAGGGGAAGGTGCTTGGAAACGGGGAGTGCAGATCAGATCGCAGGCGTGCCAAACGGTCAAAACGGCCGTTTTAAGGGTGTGCATAATTAACAAAGCAGCGTCATCTACCACGTCACTTGGTTGTCTTTTAGCCTGAACTGTTCGCATGATTGCGGTAGGAAAATCCAACCACGAGCACTGCGAGCAGTTCAGACGCCTTTCGATGTACTCGTTTAATCTAATAAATAGCGGAGATGACGTATGATGTGAGCGGCCAGGGGGCGTATTTTCCAAAATAGTGAGCGCATGTTTCGTTCGCTCATTCAGACATAGAGGCGTCAACAGACCGCAAAGAGCGAGAGCTTATTTTAAATAGCCAGCCCCTTTTTCTGAAGGAGCGTCCGCAAATAGCATCCTGCTCTGAATCAGTCCCTCTATGCGCTCGTAAGCGGGTCGATGGTGGCCCAGTGCACATGCGCACGACGGAACCGGCTCCGTCGTGCGCATGCGCGAGACCCGGATAGCGATGGGCAATCCGTCGCTCCTGGTCTCGTACCAAAGGGGGCGTGCTGTCGATGTTGAGTGACAGCACGCCCCCTTTGGTGGGCGGGCCGGGGGCATGGCTGCCCAGATGGAGGCATTCCCATGGGAACGCCTACCGTCTGGAGCCGGCCCCACTGACATCACAAGTGATGTCAGTGGGAGTGCTTTCGGCTCTGTTAGAGCCGAAAGAACTCTTGGGCTTGCGGCAACGTGACCCTACCACAAGGGTCTCGTCGCAAGCCCGATGGTCGCAATGGTCTTGATCATCGCGACCATTTTCCTGGCCGCTCGCTATAGCTGTGGGTGGTCACCCACAGCTATGCGAGTGGTCAGGAGGCCGTTCTAAAAAACCAGAGGGTCGGCCCTGATTCAGAGCGAGCACTCTGTCAGAGCGTCCGGCTCTGAATCAGGCCCAGAGTCCTTATAGGTTATGTCCAAATTTCTCCATTGATGTGATCCAATACATACAAATAGAATAAAATAAAAACACACATTGGAGTAATACTTCTGAGAAAACAGGGCAGAACACCCCAGAAATGTATCCAAATTATGTATGGAAACAGGTGTATAAGTCCTTCCCCAAGTTCAGGTAGTGCCACTGCTGTATAGAATCACCTGGACATGAACAGAAATTCACACTGTGAAGATTCTTCCATGTATGCCTGTGATACCCCTAAAAGTGTTTATTGTTTGGGTCCTTGGTTCTTTGTTAAGGATATAGCTAAATGTATAGATTCATATATGTACACAGTAGTAGATTGTGGGGAATGCTAGTTAATATACCTTATACAGTATGTGCTAGTTGTTATACCTATATACAGTTGTCATATGTGAAAATGTCCAGTTTATTTGTATATGTGCCTCTCCCTCATGGAGGGAGAATGGGGCCAGCTTCCACTCCGGACACAGGGAGCCAGTTGGCGCGTGGTCAGGGACAGGACATTACCACCCCAGCATAGGGGAAACCTTCCCCTTAGAATAGTATAGGTGGCCAGTGAGTGGAGTGCCGCGTGCGGTCCGCGGGAAGCGGACCCGCACGCGACCGCTGCTACATAAGGAGCACCTGCATGGGCCGTTGAAGGTTGGCCTCAGCCAGTGCAGTGGAGCAGAGCTACTGTAAAAAGCATCCTGTACCTCAGGGACATCGGTGATGGTGCCACGGGCAGAGAGAGAGTTGCCCTGAGGTAAGAAGAGCGGGACTTACCGAGTGGCACTGTAAAAAGCTACTGCCATCCTGAGGTAGCAGCAACGGGAGCAGGGCTGCACTTACTGGAGCGAGTTGTGAGCCGGAGCTGAGAGGAAGCTTCCGGCAGTGTCGGGTCCATTGAGGAAGCAGCATCAGCAGGACTGCCCGTTCATTCCCCCTCTTGAGGTGACTGACAGCTGGGAGCCAGAGGCATGGCCTGGGTGGAGCTCATAAGCAAAGTGCCGGGATTGATGGAGGAGGAGAGACTGTACTCTGGGGACAGCCTAAGCAGTAAAGCTGCCTCTCCATTACACGATGCGGGGACGACAGCACGATTACGACGCCGTCGTCTCCCGCAGGGTGAACTGCACGCAGATCAATCATCCCTGAACATGGCAACCCGATGATTGATGTAAAAAACGACCAGCGGGCGCGCGGTCATCACTGGTTGTTTTTAACCTTTACTGCCCGATTTGCAGGTGATTACCAAGCGTTGGAGCGATAATGACCGTCATTATCGCTCCATCACTAGGTTTAATCGCCTAGTGGATGGGCAACAAAAGAGGAGACGGGAGGTATCAGACTCCTTTGAGAAACCCCTCCAGTAGCTCCTAGTCAGAGAATAGATCACCTTAGTTTAGCCAGTGTGACTCCAACTAAGCATTACCTCCCCAAGCTGTCCTAATAGCAGTCCCCTTGAGTAATAGCCACTGGGACCCAAAGGAGCACTATTGATAGTCTATGTGCATGACCTTAACCCTTTTCAGTGGGTAGCTGTACAAGTGATGCAAGTGAGATAAGAGATTAATCTTCAGGGATTGTATAGAGAAGGCTTAAAGTATACCATAGTGCTCAATTGTCAGCAGGGCCGTAGAGATCGCCGCCGGGCCCAGGTAAAGAGGGGGCGTGGCCTAATCGTGGGAGGCGTGGCTACAACCCCTTGAGAAGAAAAAGCCCCACACTTTTGCAGTGCCACGTAGTGAGCATAGTGGTCGCTGCGTAGTGAGCTGTGAGCCCCTCGGCCCGGCGCAAAGCCAGCGGGGGTCGAGATCAGTGTGATCACGCCCCCCTCACGCTGTGTGCTGGGCTGCTGCAAGGAAAGAGGAGGGCGGGGGGGGGGGGTAGAGCTGGACCCAGGCCCCCGCCAGGCCTCTCTGGAAGCCAGGGCCTGGGTGAATTGTACCCGCCCCCCTGTCTTGGCGCCCCTGATTGTCAGAGGGGCTAAAAAAACTAACCTGCGGTAGCTATAGTATTTACAGAACCAGATGCTGAGGAGATGAGCAATAGCCACATCAGTCTACTGAATCTTTATGAGACACAATTACTAGTGTAGCCTGAGAGAAACCAGTTGAGTTAAGACAAATAATATAATTCTGCCATGCTACGAAAGCATTACCCCATAACACTACAGGACGCTGAACATTGTCACTGTAGCTATTCAAGTTGCACTAAATTAGCTAAGGTGTACTGCCAGTGAAAGATACAGCAGCAGTGGATTACAGTCAGAAACCAGTACAGGATGTCCTAAATAGTGATCCTTGCAAACACAGGAAGGCTGTTACCGGTTGAAAGATTATTAACTCTGTTAAGCTACAACAACCCAGGCAATGTTTGCAAACCCTGAATACTATTGAGATAATCGCTTGCATGCAGGGAGAAACTTTGAGACTATTGTATTTTGTGTTTTTTCTTGGCTGCACCCGGTAAACGTGGGAATAGATACTTTACTTATGTGGTTATACATAGATGTGACGTTATATATATATGTTTGCCATTAACCTTCTTCTCTGCAGTTGGGTCGCAAGTCTAGTGTTCCAGTTATAATAAAATTTCCTGATACCAGTGTGCTTTTCTGTCTGAAAGTACAGTGGCCCTGATTCAGAGCCGGACGCTCTGACAGAGCGCTCGTTCTGAATCAGGGTCGTCCCTCCTTCATTTTGGAGCGGCCTCATGGGTGACCCCCCACAGCTATAGCGAGCGGCCAAAATGATGGTCGTGATGGTCAAGACCATCGCGACCATCGGGCTTGCGACGAGATCCTGCGGTAGGGTCTCACTGCCGCAAGCCCTGGAGTGCTTTTGGCTCTATCAGAGCCAAAAGCACTCCCACTGACATCACTAGTGATGTCAGTGGGGCCGGCCCCAGATGGTAGGCGTTCCCACGTCACCGGCACGCCCACCAAAGGGGGCATGCTGTCAATCAACATCGACAGCACGCCCCCTTTGGTGCGAGACCCATAACGACGGCTTGGCTTGGGTCTCGCACATGCGCACGACGGAGCCGCCTCCGTTGTGCGCATGCGCACTTGAGCAACATCGACCCGCTTGCGAGCGCTTAGCGCTCGCGAGTGGGTCTGAATCAGGCCCTGTATGTATAACAAATTACATTATGAATTGTTGTTCTGTACTGCAAATGTAGAAGTTGACACTAACGTGAACTGATCTTGTTGAATAAATACATAATTTTATTGCCATTATTGCCTGTATCTATTTGTTATCATTCCGGATGAATCCATGTGATCCAGAGACAGTGATGCTCAGTAAGGAAATACCCCAACATACTACACCTAGAACAGTACCCTCAGCAGGGTGTTATTTGCCTACTTGGGTCAAAGGAGTATAGGCACATATAGGATTCTTTGAATCCTTCTATACAATACAATTGTCACTATATACAGAAGGTTACTCCTGATGAGTGTAAAACAAATGAAAAACAAAAAGCTATAATGCAATATGTAGTTGCAAACATAAGCTTTGATTGTTAAAAAATGGAGAAGTGTCCATACCTTAAAGATGGAAAAGACATAGGCCCTCATTCAGAGCCGTACGCTCTGAGCAGAGCGTACGCTCTGAATGAGGGCCACCCTCCATAATTATGGAGCGTCCTCCTGGACACTCGTATAGCTGTGGGTCACCACCCACAGCCTATACGAGCGTACAGTTTGATGGCCGTGATGGTCGTACAAAAGCCTGTGGTTGAGTTTTTCAACAACAAGGCTCGGAGTGATTTTGGCTCTATCAGAGCCAAAATCACTCCCACTGACATCACTGGTGATGTCAGTGGGCCGGCTTCTGACGGTAGGCGCTCCCTAGGGAACGCCCCCGTCAGGGAGGCATGCCCACGGCACGCCCACCAAAGGGGGCGTGCTGTCAATCAACATCGACAGCACGCCCCCTTTGATCAGACACAACGAGCGAAGGAAAATCCTTCACTCGTCGTGTCTGGCGCATGCGCACGACGGAGCTCCCGCCGTCGTGCGCATGCGCAGTGCAGAACATTGACCCACTTGCGAGCGGACAGCCACTCGCGAGTGGGTCTGAATCAGGGCCATAATCCACTGCACTACTGAAGATAGGACCCAAGTTAGTCAAAAGGCAAATGGTAATGTATATGTGGTCAGGACACGGCACCACAAAAGACACTCATTCAACGGGTTTCGGTGTATGTTTCAGCAGAGAATTAATAGAACTATCTGGAAGACGCTTTTTCCTCTACCCCTCTTTCTAATTCACTTAACACAGAGGATGAGACTTTAGAGGGACATATGAATAAATTAGAAAAATATTCTCAGCAAAGAAAACAAAATTTGGTTGGCAACTGTTACCCTAGAGCATTATATCTCTACCCAATCATCCCCAAGGGACTCAGAATAGACAAAAAGGTATCTTTCAATAACATATCAGAAACATTTAAATGTAAGTGGAACCAGATCATTAGCAACTGTTCTTTTTCATTGATTGAATTGATTTTACAAAAAAGAAGGAGCAAAATGAAAAGCTTAAGGTGCGTATTAACTTGTCGATATAAATGAGCGGTTGAATGATTACGACATCGTAATCGTTCAATCGCTCATTAATTGTGCATAAATCGGGCAGTATAATGTCGGAAACAACCAGCGATGTGTACTCCAGCTCGTCGTTTCCGACATCAAACATCGCCTGGACACGCTGGTCAATTTGTCGATAATGACAGATTGGCCATGTTCGGGGTTGAGAGAGGGTGTCTGCACTGAACGACATAACATTCAGTGTAGGCACATTACAGGATGAGGAACGACTATTGTAATCGCACTGTCGTTACCCCATCGGCAAGTGGATACGCACATTTTGAGGAACAGATTGCCCAGTATGAACTCCTTATCAGCCCTTTTACAGATATGAAGATTATAAACACTTTGACAATTGTATCATTCTAACAATTCAAGTAATGAAAGGGGACTGATTGCTAAAAAGAAGAAAAACTAGAGACAAAATTAATGTACTTTCTGGTGTTAGGCCTACACAGCAGTTGGATAATAAAAGGATGAATATTTCAGACACTGCACCATCTATTTCATATACTAATATTACCAAAATTAAAAGTTTCCATTCAAAAAAATCTGAACAGAAAAAATCTGCCTGCTCAGGCCCCCATAATTTTATTCATCGTGGCTTTAGAAAAAATCTATTCCTGACCTATAAATATGCAAGAACCTGGATCCCTAATAGTGTGAATTACCTTTTTGAACAGTGGGCCTGATTCAGCTTTGGAAATAGAGTGAGATATCTCACTCAACTGATCATCTTGGTGAAACCATGCTGCACTGCAGGTGGGGCAGATTTAAATGTGCAGAGATATTTCGATTTGGGAGGGAGGTGTCCAAACTGACATGTAAACTGTAGAGTAATAATAAAGCTGTGCAGTGTTTGTAGGCTACATTCAAAAGCAGCCAGTATTTTCCCCACATGCAAAAAAAAAAATGTATTTACACCCCTTGCATTGCAATATGGTTTGTCCAGGTTCACAGTTAAGTGTTATTTCTCAATCTCTTCCCAAAGCTGAATCAGGCCCAGTGTTCCCATTGGCAGAAGTGGAGTAACCCATATTTAGGGAAAGAAAGAAATAACAGATGTTGGATAGAACCAAAGAAAAGGTGGAATGTTGTTAGGCAACAAACACAAGAAACTTCCACACGCAATCGTTTTGGGGTATTAAATAGTTAAAACTATGACCACGATTTTTTATGGAAAGCAGGTTTCTTAAAAGGAACCCTTAGCTTTTCCCCAAAATCTCACAACCAAGAATAGAAAGATTAAAAGAAGAAATAGAGCAGGAAAAAATGAAAAATAAAATCTTAAAAAGCATAACAAACTATCTTCTAAACAAGGAATAGTTGAAAATGAAGACCCTACTACATCCCATGCATCTGCATGTTTGACCCTAGTAAATATGTTCTGGATGAATTAGAACTACAGGTATTGCAGAAGGGTCTAAAGTTATTACCCAACAGTGATATCAACTATTTACATTTATATTTCATTTTACAGGCGTTTACATCAGAGCAATGCACCACACAAGATAATCAGAATCACCACTTATACTAAGCTTCAGTGTGATCCATCCAGTGCCATGTTTAAAACATTTAAATCACTTTGCACTAATTATGTCAATTCAGGGGCTATAAGTACTGATATTTCTGAATATTTGAGTAATGATAACTTTTCAGTTCTGGTACTGTACTTACTGCTGAAAATACATAAATGTATTAGTAACCCTCCCGGTAGACCCATCATACTGGGCACAAATTCCATCACTTCTAATTTTTTGCTAATTATTGACCCCTAATTATAGCCCCTGTTTATTAAAGAGAGATAATATCTAAAATACTTTAGAGATGTCCTCAATCAACTATCAAACCTTATTTGGGAAATGATTTCTACATCATTACTGCAGACATTTCATCACTGTATACTATAATCTCCCACATGGATGGGATTAGTGCCATCAGAACTACAGTGCTTTTTAAAGAGAAGCAATGGATGGAGCTGTCTGCAATTTTCTCATTAAGGGGATCACATTCATATTGCAGAATAATTACTTTAATTTTGATGGCTCTTTCTATAATCATCTTGACAGTACCGCCATGGGCATCAGGTTTGTGCCCAGCTCTGCAAATCTCTTTATGTCCAAGTGGTAGGAAACACACATATGGTCAGGGCATCGCTGGAGTATGAACCTAGTGCATTGGTCGCGGTATATGGACAACATTTTCTTTTGTGGAAAGAAGATGATAACAGTCTTAAACATTTTTTCTAATTATCTGTACAATAATACCCGTAACATTGTTGTAAGTTTCTCCATCAATAAAACAGACTTAAAAATTTAAATTATTGATTTGATTAAATTATTGATGGGAGGATTGTCGCAAGTAATTATGTCAAACCAATGGATTGCAACACCTATATTGATATTAAAAGCAATCATTTACCCCAATGGCTCAATAATATACCTAAAGGCCAACTAATAAGGTTACTACAAAACTGCTCAGAGGATGTAATATATAAAGAACCAGCTAAGAATATTGTAGAAAAGTTTGTAAAAATAAAAGGTTACAGACGAGTTGATTTGAAGAAAACCACTGACGAAACCGTGGGAGGAGCCACGGGAAACATCAGGTGCATGCCGAGATCATTCCACTGTTCACTTGTGTTCTTACAGACTGTGTCCCAGCAGCATGCTTGAGGTCTGGCACCCGCTAACACTGTTTATCATCTTCAAGCTATGAGCCAGTGCTGTGAGACGATTCAGGTAATGGGATTCCTGCTGGCCCAAACCTTCTATTATAGAGCTGTGAGCTGGCGCTGAAATGGACACTGATATTAGAGGAGCCATACAGAGGTGTTTGGTGTTTGCAACACAGATTGGAGGCTTCCTATTCTGGAGCACCTCACCTCGGATACCAACTATTGCTTCTCTATATAGCCTTGACACACAGGCCAGTCATCCAGGATATACTAGTTTATATTCATACTGCAACTATAATTAAGCAATTATTCTAGCGAAATACAAGTACATCGAAAATACAAGTAGATTGTAGACAAAGATCCCTTTGCTAGTTTGGACTCATGCTTGCACTTTACAAGGACTTGCTAGTAATTAGCATCTGTGTGTTAGGCACTATTCCATATTATCTGGATATGTAGTGTGATAGTTTTTAAATATACAGACACATTACACACATTTTAATGTTACTTTTTTAAAATAAATTGTATCAATTTATTGCACACAAGTTTCTTGCATAGGTTTTTTCACAATTCATTCAACATTGCTTTCAATATATAGCACTGTGTCCTTATATATTGATTAACCAAAGTAAGGATACATGTAAGAATATTCACAGTGTGAATTTCTGCTCACGTCCAGGTGATACTATACGGCAGAGGGACTACCTGAACTTATACACCTGTTTCCATACTGTATGTCATGTGGACACATTTCTGGGGTGTCCTGACCAGTTTTCTCATCAGTACTACACCATTGTGTGTTTTTATTTTGATCTAGTTACATGTTTTGGACCACATCATTGGAGACATTTGGGCATTACCTATAAGGACTCTGGGGGTCATTCAGACCTGGTCGCAAGCGGCGAGCACTCGCAACCGGGTCGATGTTCCCCCACTGGGCATGCGCATGTTGGAGCCGGCTCCGACGTACGCATGCATGAGACCCGGCTAGCGACGGGTGCTCCGTCGCTAGGGGATCTCTCAACAAACAAGGCGAGCTGTCAATGGTGAGTGACAGCTCGCCCCGTTTGGGAGGCGAGCAGGGGGGGTGGCCGGCCAAACGGAGGTGTTCCCGATGGAACGCTTGCCATTTGGGGGCGGCTCCACTGACATCAGCAATGATGTCAGTGGGGAGGTTCCTGCTCGATCAGAGCAGGAAGCTCCCTGGGGCTTGCGAGAGCCGAGATCCAACCTTAGGGTCTCGTCGCAAGCCCCAATGGTCGCGATGGTCTTGACCATCATGACCATCACCCTGGTCAGTCGCTAGAGCTGTGGGTGGTAACCCACAGCTTAGCGATCGACCAAGAGGTAGCACAACAAGATGTCCTCATTCAGAGCGACCTCTTGCATCTAATGACCGCCTCTGAATGAGGTCCTCTGTCAGCTGCTGGAACAATTCTTAGCACAAGTGAGGTCATTTTAACTTTTTATGTGCATTTATGTAAGTTGGTGACTTATTATTAACTTAGTATACTGGAAAAAGCACGGGGGATATTATAAAACCCTGTGGGACACCGCAGGGCAGTGGCACTGGTGATGAAGAATTTACTCTCTGTGACCTGCTGGTGAGAAATTATTTGAACCAGCGATCCAGTCCACAGAAGTTTTACAGGAGCTTAATTAGAATCCCATGATCCATGGTATGAAATGCTGCAGAGAGATCCAGAAGGCTTAAGATTGAACAATCACCTCTGTCTCTTGCCATTAGACGATCATTAAGTACACATACCAGGTCTGTTTCAGTGCTATGTCTTCTCCTGAGTCCTGACTGGAATGTATCAAAAATAGACAGGTGGGTTTCCAGTTGCATTGCCACCACTTTCTCAATGACCTTGCTTAGAAAAGGAAGATTTGATACCGGTCTGTAGTTGGTCATGCAGTCGGGGTCCTTTAGTGGTTCTGGAAAAATGCCTGTCTGCTAAGAGCATTGAACAATTTTTTGCAATTACAGGGCCAATTATGTCCTTACGCCTTATGAAAACCTTGGTTGAGGCAGGGTCCAGATCACCGGTGGTGGGTCACAACATTCGAATAATTTTAACAATGTCTTTTGCATCCATTATGTCAAAGCTGTTCCATGAAGACAGGAGGCTTACCTTGGCAGACTTGGTAGCTTGGCACTCATTTGATGGCACTATATGGATTCCAGCCTGGATGGAGGATACTTTACCTGCAAAGAATGTCAGTTACTGATACTCACCTTAGCATAAGGAGGGAGTTCTGAAATTTGGAGGAGAGAGGGGGGGGGAAAGGACAGCATTCAGGCTTGGCCCTAAGTAGAACTAGCCAGAACTGCTGTAAGGATTGCAGGATGGCAGCCAGGCCCTGATATGAACCCTCTGCCCTGGCAGCTGTTATTTCATGAAGACCTCATCATTCAGCTGGATATAAATCCCTTGCCCTAACACTTTTTATCACATACAGTACTGTAAAGGGCATGTCATTTGTATCTTGGCTGTGGAGATGATGCAGCTCAGAATGCAGGTGCCGGAATCCTGACACCAGTCAGAATCCCAACGCCAGCATCCCGACCGCTGGCATCCCGATGGTAAGTATTGGGGATAGGGTCAGGCACAGGCACTAGGGGGATGGTTAGGGTTAGGCTGCGTGGGTGTGGCATAAAAGGTAGACAGTTAAAAAATCGACAATGTCTAGATAGACACCAGATGCTAGACAGGCAATAATTTGACAGGGACAAAAAGTCAACAGGTACAAATGGTCGACAGGATCAAAAGGTCGACATGAAAATGGTCAATACCCATTTTTTGCTTTTTACCCTAATCTTCACCCTAATCCTAACCCTCCCATTGGTGTCTAACCCTCCTTCCTGGTGCCTAACACTAAATATCAGGGTAAGTTCCTGACCCTAAATGTCCCTTCTAGTGCCTAACCCTAAACCTCCAGTAAGTGCCTGACCCTAACCCTCCCTCCTAGTGCCTAACGCCAACTAAAAAAAATGGGACCATTTGTGTGTCATCCATTTTAACCTCTTGACCCTGTAAACCACTTGAACCTGTCGATATTTTTCCAAGTCGGCCATTAGTGTGTTGACCTTTTGACCCTGTCAATCTTTAGACCCTGTCGACATATTGCCTGTCTAACATCTGGGGCCAAATGTTATAGGGGGAGAGTTTAGAAAATGTGATAGTTTTCTCACACTTTTTAAACTCGGCCAATGTAATAGAGTCAGAGAACAAAGCAACAGAGCAAACTCGCATGTTTTTCAGACTCAAAAAACTCTCACGATTTAAAATCTCATTCAGATGTTTTTCCATTTTGAAGATAAAACTCGACCAATGTGAGAGATTACTGCTAAACTCTCTCATTTTCCAAACTCTCACCCTATTACATTTGCCCCCTGGTGTCTATCTAGACCATACTTGCCAACTCTCCCTGATTACCAGGGAGACTCCCTGAAATAGTGGCAATCTCCCTGACTCCCTGAACAGTCTAGCAAACTCCTTGATTGCACCTTACCCCCATTATGTAGCTGTTCTATAAAAAAGAAAACAGAGACATATACATTCAAATGGGATCATTAGTATAATTTCCCTGCAATGATTATAAGGCACAATGATACTTATGGTTATATGCATTTTCTGAAATGTATCTGTATGTTTTTTCATCAACATGTAGATCTTACTAACTGCTTTGAATATCACTTACATTTGGATTAAAATGTATTTTATGACATGCCTCTCCAGGGCCGGCAACATAAATCTCGGGGCCCAGTACACTGATGTCTCTGGGGGCCCCACCTTCTCACCACCACACCCGATCCCATACATACCTCCCCTGCATGTGTGATATGTGAAGCATGATAATGTTAACTGAAAGATATGCCAACCTTTACATAAAGTAAGTATAGACTACGACTTACCACGCTGTGGGCCTCATTCAGACCCGGTTGCAAGCGCTGAGCGCTCGCAACCGGGTCGATGTTTACCCACTGGGCAAGCACACGTCGGAGCCGGCTCTGATGTGCGCATGCGTGAGACCCGGCTAGCGATGGGCGCTCCGTCGCTCCAGGTCTCGCATCAAATGGGGCAAGCTGTCGATGTTGTTTGACAGCTCGCCTCATTTGGGAGGCGGGCAGGGGGACTGGCCGGCCAAACAGAGGCATTCCCAATGGAACGCTTGCCGTTTGGGGGCGGCCCTACTGACATCAGCAATGATGTCAGTGGGGAGCTTCCTGCTCGATCAGAGCAGGAAGCTCCTTGGGGCTTGCGGGTGCCGAGACCCAACCTTAGGGTCTCGTCGCAAGCCCTGATGGTCGCGATGGTCTTGACCATCATAACCATCTCCCTGGTCGCTCGCTAGAGCTGTGGGTGGTAACCCACAGCTTTGCTAGCCACCAGGAGGCCGCACTTCAAAAGTGAAGTGGTCACTCTCATTCAGAGAGAGCGATCGCTTCTTGCGACCGCCTCTGCATGAGGGCCTGTCTCTCTGTCACTTATGATGCAGGCTGTAGTTCTTGTCTACCATATCTTCCATGGTCTTCTTGATGACAGTGCTGTGGATGCCTCAGGGGTAGGAGGGATGGTGTCTGCAGCCAGCCATCCTCAGTCCTCAGCCTCTTATCACCTTCCTCAAATTCAGCTTCTCATCACTATACTCATAAAGCTCCAAAAGCTCCTCATCACCTTCCTCAGCCTCAGACCCTCATCACCTTTCTCAGCCACAGACCCTCATCACCATCCTCAGCCCAAAAGCTACTCATTACCTTCCTCAGCCTCAGACCCACATCACCATCCTCAGACCTCAGCACATTTGTCAGATCACCATCACCTTCCTCAGCCTATCACCTTCCTTAGCCCCCAACACACTTCACCTTCCCCAGCCCTTAGTTCCATGTCTCCCATCACCTTTCCCAGCCTTTAGTCCCACTTCCATGACTCCCATCACATTCCCCAGGTTTAGTCCCATGACTCCTATCACCTTCCCCAGCCCTTAGTCCCACTCCCATGACTCCCATCACCTTCCCCAGCTCTTATTCCCACTCCCATGACATCCATCACCTTCCCCAGCTCTTAGACCCACTCCCATGACTCTCATCACCTTCCCCAGCCCTTAGTCCCATGACTCCTATCACCTTCCGCAGCCTTTAGTCCACTCCCATGATTCCCATCACCTTCCCGAGCCCTTAGTCCAACTCATAACCTTCCTTAGCCCCCAACACCCTTCACCTTCCCCAGCCCTTAGTTCCATGTCTCCCATCACCTTCCCCAGCTCTTAGTCCCACTCCCGTGACTTCCATCACCTTCCCCAGCTCTTAGTTCCACTCAAATGACTCCCATTACCTTCCCCAACTCTTAGACCTACACCCATGACTCTCATCACCTTCCCCAGCCCTTAGGGCCTGAATCAGGGCGGCCCCTGTTTTTTTTAGAGCCAGCCTCCTGGCTGCTCGCTATGCTGTGGGTGACCACCCACAGCTTTTGCAAGTGGCCATGTGACAGTTGCGATGGTCGTGTCCATCGCAACCATCAGGCTTGCGACGAGACCCTTGTGATATGGTCTCGTCCGTCGCAAGCCACAGTGAGCTTCCGGCTCTAATAGAGCCGGACGCCCACTACTGACATTACGTATGATGTCAGTAGGGCCGCCCCCAAATGGCAGGCATTCCTTCAAGAACACCTCCTTTTGGCCAGCCACACCCCCTCCCCGCCTACAAAATGGGGCGAGCTGTCGATCAACATCGACAGCCACCCAGTGTGTAGCGAACCCCGGAGCGAGAGAATTTCTCTCTCACTCCGGGGCTTGCACACGCGCAGTGCGCACTGCCCGGCCATCGACGCGCTTGTGAGTGCATAGCACTTGCAAGTGGGTCTGAATCAGGCCCTTAGTTCCATGACTTCTATCACCTCCCCCAGCCCTTAGTCCCACTCCCATGATTCCCATCACCTTCCCCAGCCCTTAGTCCCATGACTCCTATCACCTTCCCCAGCCTTTAGTCCCACTCCCATGACTCCTATTACCTTCCCCAGCCCTTAGTCCAACTCCCATCACCTTTCCCAGCCCTCTGCCCCTTTTACCTTCTTCAGCCCAGAACCTCCATCACTTTCTTCAGCCCTAAAGCCCTACCCTCTTCCCCTCTCCACCGCAGCCTACCTGAAAGACGGGGAAGATGTGCAGCAGCATGACCTATGACGTCATGCCGCCGCATTGATGAAGGTCATGTCCGGCCTGGACTGCATCTGAGGGACATCAAAGAGCTCAGCGCTGCCCGGGCCAGACTACAAGGAAGCTGGGTGGTGGGTACTGGCAGCCAAGGTGTGCCAGCCAGAGCTATCTGCCGTCCACGGCCCACATTGTGCCTGTCTAGACATCGGGGCCCTTCTGGACCTTGGGGCTTGGTATGAGTGTCCCTGTAGCCCCCCCCCCTGTTGCCGGGCCTGCGCCTCTCAGATGTAGCAATACACGCTCACTTTACTGCCGCACTCAGGTGTTGCTTTCACAATCCCCCGGAAATGCTTTTTCAAAATTGGGCAAGTATGATCTAGACATTGTCGACCTTTCAGCTGTCTATCTGTAGTTTAGTATCCAGGTTGGGGGGGGGGGTTGAGGGTTAGGGGCAGTGGTGGATCCACGGGGGCGATCAGGGCGATCGCCCCCCGTACATATAGCCCTGATTCCCAAAAGCACCGCCTACTTAACATTAGTGTGTCAGGCAAGCTCAGGCAGCTGTGAGCAGTCAGTGCAGCTGCAACGCAGCATCGTGATGTGTCATGTGATTGACAGTGACAGACTGTCTGACTCACACAGATAGACACTCTGGGGCTGGGCAGCATGGCGGCCATGGCGCAACATCGCGATGTGAGTAGTGTGACAGTGACAGACTGTCTACTGTGACTCACACAAAAATATTCTACTGTGACTGACACAAAAATATTCTCCGAGGCCGGGCAGTGTGACGGGTAGGCATAGAGACTGAGTTAAAAGTCTCTTCCATGGCTGGCCCCCTTATCCTCCTTTGCGCACGTGCAAGGTCAGAATTCTGACATGCACAGTGAGGACTCCGGATCCGTCGAGGTGGGAGCCATTTTAATAGCAGCGGAGCAGACTGGGCAGGCTGATGGTGGTCAGACTGAGTTGCAGACTTATCTTCACCTGAGTCCTGCCTGTCACTTTTTATTGTAGAGTGCTGCCAGTGAGTAGTGGAACATATCATTAGGGGTCAGGGGGAGGGGAAGGGAGCAGTTCTGGGGTCTGGTGCACATGTGGGGCTGAAGCCAGGAGGGAGCCTGCTCTGTGGGACTTATTATTATTGAGGGGGCCCAGAGGGGTCTGGTCTGGTGTACATGTGGGGGTTGGGAAAGCCTTCTGTGGTGGCTTATTATTATTGTGTGTTCTCAGTGGGTGTCTGGTGCACATGTGGGGCTAGAGGGAGCCTGCTCTGTGAGGCTTTTTATTATTGTGGGGTCCCAGGGGTGGTCTGGTGCATATGTGGGGCTTGGGCGAGCCTTCTCTGTGGGGCTTATTATTATTAGGGGGGGTCTGGTACACATTGTATGTGAGGATGTTTGATTCTCTGTCTCTGGAACATATTACCAGGTCCCCGGCATCATCTTCAGCAGCAGCTGCGGAGCAGTGCTCGTGCAGTGGCCGGATTGCCGTGCAGAGCGTTATGGGTCCTGCCTGTCCCTTTTGCAGACTGTGAGTGGAGCTTATTATTATGTGAGGCGGGTGGGGGGGAGTCTGGTGCACATTGTATGTTAATGAATATTCATATTCAGTTTGTTTTATTTTTTCAGTATTTG
This sequence comes from Taudactylus pleione, assembly GCA_031769625.1. Lineage (NCBI taxonomy): Eukaryota > Metazoa > Chordata > Amphibia > Anura > Myobatrachidae > Taudactylus > Taudactylus pleione. The sequence continues at coordinate 3,620,288 of JAUIMM010000257.1, forward strand.
TTGAAAATGGGAGGGGCAGACCTGTAAGTGGGAGGAGTAATGAATAGAGAGGGGTGGAGTTAACATTCATTCTAAAACCACCCTCCTCTAAAAGTAAAGTCAAGATCTGCCACTGGTTAGGGGTAGATGTAGGGTTAGGATACTTGCCAACAGGTGTCTGTATCCTAACCCTATCGGGATGCCGGCATCTGGATTCTGACTGCCGGGATCCTGAGAGCCAGGATCCCATACCTAAGCCCTGTAAAGACCTTATCATCAGTGGGATATAAATCCTCTGCCCTGGCAGCTGTTATTTCATAAAGACCTTATCATCCAGCTGGATATAAATCATTTGTTTTTATTACATACTGTAACAGTTTTTATTACATATCATCAGTGGGTTATAAATCCTTGACCTGGCAGTTATAAAAAGTCTTCACTTCAGCAGCTATAAAGTAGCTACAAAGTATTAGCTCTGCAGAAAACTTACTTTATGACTGGGGAAATCGCAAAAACTTCCAATACAACCATACTGTGTTCCCGTCTGCAGATCATAAAAGAAATAAGGGAGAGAAACAGACACTTTAATTAATAACTCTGTTAACCTGGGTTAAATATAATATAGTGCTCTGCATTGATTAGATATATGGGCCAAATATCATTCAGTTGTTCTGAGATAGACGAATACTGGAATTCTTGTGTATAAATAAACTTTCATATATCAGACTATTTACTATGAGTAGTTAGGACAATAAATTGTAGGGTGAAGTATGACTTAAATTTGTTTACTCAGGTATTAATATTGGGATGGAGCTCAGCATAGAGGGCCTGATCTGATTCAGCAAGGATCGCAACTGCAACCACGCACGTAATTGGCCTATTGTTGCATTCTGGGAATGTGTATGCATCGCAGTGTGTGTGCATGAACTCACCACTGCAATTGTCACTGTGATCGCAGTGAGTACACAGACCCATCGCTGATTGATTGACAGGAAGTACCGTTTGTGAGTGGTGACAGGTGGGGGGGTTGGCAGAACGCAGGCGTGCCAGTGCGTTTGAACGCTGTTGCAGGGGCGTGCATAAATTACCCACTGCATATGCAGCTTGAGCACTGATAGTGTGTTATGGGCTTAGCAATTTCTGAGTAAGGTCTAACCTTGTGCAATTGTGCATGATGGTCTGATGTTTCTCAATGTTACCGATGATTTTGCAGTTTTACTAAGGAATACGGATGTGAGTAAGGGGAAGTGGGCGTCCTTATGTATTGCTAAGATTTCATTGCGATCGCTGTGATTAACATCCTCGCAGTCAGACTGTGTGCATAATCACAGCTGCGATCCATACTGAGCCAGGCCCAAAGTAAAGTTTTTAGGAAAGACACTTTACATTTTGTTGAATTTTGTTACTCAACTCACACCTGTGGTAACATAAACCGTTGGTAAGATTTGATTCATTTGTTTTTCTGTTGCTCATGTGGAACAAAAGCATTTAAAGTTGCGAGTGTTGAATAGAGAGTTAAATCTAGTCTATATAAGTAGTAAATGTATGAGAAAATATTCTCAGACTCTTCAGGAAAGCTCCTTAGTCTTTTCGGGAAATAAAGAAAGTTGTTGGTTGCTAAGTCAGGGGAGGGAGTCCTTGCCTCTCTGTTGTGAAATATTCTCCCGATAGAACCAAAAAGAATTCTCTTAAGAGACCAGCCACACCACACTCATCTGTCCTCAACCTGTGAGTAAGGGTTTTTGTATTAAGCAGTGAAAAGCGTGGAGAAGTGGATCAGGGGAGAAGTTGTCCATAGCAACAAATCAACTCTCAGGAACAACTGAGACAGAGCACAATTAAGCTCAGGAACTACATGTGACACCAGTACAAAAAGGGATGCATTACGTGTTTTACCATTCCATTGCCCACTTATTTACAAAGCAGCAATATGAATTATTCTTGCTCGGCATGAGTAAACTTGCATGGAGCTACAGTAGACATGACTAGAAGAGCTGATTAACGTGACTGCAGCAACAATGACGGAGGACACACCTGTATGCCCCATAATGTGGAGGTTTATACAGGTGCTTTCAGAATATTTTCCTGGGATGCTCTAAAATCCCAATCCTCCCCTGTATATCGATGACTAGAATGGTGTCTCTCAGAGCCGTAACTAGACTTTTTTGTGCCCTGTGCCAGGAAGAGCATTGGCGCCCCCCCATAATAAAAATAAAATTAAATAGGGCATGGTCTCCTATCCAAGGCAATCCTACGGCAATCGCCTCACAGCCATTCGTAGGTCACACTCTACTTTGTTCTGTCTGAAAAGCTGCGATTGGCTGGTGTTCCTGATATATGAGGAGGAGCGAGAGTTGCAGATATTCAAACATTTTATTTTTTTTTAGGAAGGGGAATATCATTTCTTATATCATTTTTGCTCATTTATTAAAAATACAGCTTGCAGGGCATGCTGGGTCTTGTAGTTCCACAACAATTGAAGAGCCATTCCTAAGCCCAATATAAAAATATGTTTAAACCTTAGTGTAACACCCCTAAACTGGGTTCTATAGGAATGGTATTTCTAGGTTCTTTCTTAATTTACAGAGAGGTAAAGAGGTACGTATGAAACGGTTTGGAACAAAAGTATTGGGTATTTTATTGCAGCAAAAGAAATTATGACATAACAAATTGCATCTGCAATAACAACTACATTTACAATGTCAATTCACACCAAATAAAGCAATCAACCAAGTTTTATTATTCAGGAACGATGCTTCCTTGTTATCGCCACATATTCCTCTCCTCCTGCTAATGTCAAAGGGTTAATACATGTAATACTCTTTAAGCAACATTTAAACAGGAATACATAAAATCAATAACCTCAGTGTATTTATCAAACAGTAAAGCTGGCCACACATCTAAAGATTATCTGTCCAACCAGCCAACTAGTTGATTGGTTGGAATGAAAATCTGGTAAGGTATGAAAGCAAATGACAATCTGCAATTTGCTCCCAAACGCCGGAAAATGGACAAAAACTGTTGTTTGAACAAATAGTTTAGATCAAACATTTAACAAACTTGTCTGACGACCATTTTCATCTGTTTTCTGGCATTTAGGGGCAAATTGATGATCATCGGTTACTCCCATACGTTACCAGATTTTAATTCCAACCAATCAACAAGTTGGCTGGTTGGATGTAAGTTGGTCTAGTGTGTGGCCAGCTTAAGTAATAAAAAAAAAGAATAACAGTTTATATCTTTGTAGCCTGTAGCTACCTATTTTCCCTAAAACCTATTGACTAAAACACTACCCCAAAGTTCATGAGCTCATGTACCCCTAAAGTCTTGTTGGTGTACACTTCGTTGCCCGGGCTAGTAGTTAACTGCTCTGATTTTAACCGGTTTAACAGTAATAATAGTTCCACTGTATATGGCTGTATAAGCTGAGCTGATCCTAAATGCAGCTGTCTCTTTTTACAAATCCTGGCTGACGACTTTTTGCTACTTTGTAATGAACACAATCATATGAGGGTAATCAGGATCGTATTGCGACTATTGTTGCGAGTTCACATCTATAAATCAAACTAATAGGAGTAGCTCATTTGCGATGTCCTTTTGCTACACTGTGACTTAGCTGCGGATTTTTCTGAAGGCTGGCAAAAATGCGGAGTTTATTTAACTGCTGCTGCTGCTAGTTTCTTTATTTCCTAGCCGGACTCCCCTCGCTGCAGTAATTTATCAGAGTGAGTCTGGGATGCTGATATGTCCATAGTCAGTGAATTTCCTTTTTAAGGGTAATCCCTTCTAGACAAGAACAACTCTCTGCACTAATGACTGTGTACTGTGCAAAGGACCTGCTATGCTTAATTAGCTGTCCACGGCCGTCGGCAGCCGGTAACTGTAGTTGGAGTAATGACGGAGGGGGTTAATTCTTTCACTATATGCTGTACGGGCGGCTGCTATGCTCTGTGACTTTTGCTGGCTGTTTGCATTGTAGTGGGAGTTGTGTGGTAAAGTCTCTTACCCCCCCCCGGGAGTCTTTCTGAAGTTTCTCGTCCTGTCTCTCCCCTTGCAGAGCCAGTCGCAGCTTCCACTTGCCTGGACCAGTCGCAGCCTCCACTCGGTGTCAATCTCCAACACCCCGTCTCAGCCACGCCTCCTCCCGACAGGGCTTCCGCTTCCTGCCGAGATGTCTCTCCTCTACTCAGGGATGCACCTGACGTCTCTCCTCTCCTCCGGACCGCTAGCCGTCGCCACCCGTCTCCTACAAGTAAGACTAGCACAGCCGTGTGTCACTGAGCTCCGGTCACTGCGGGAACAACTGCGCCACAGTCCCGTGCCCAGGGCATTTTATAGGCTCCCTCTTTCCTCGTGGACATACCTCCAACGGGGCCCTTGGTCCCGTGCGCTACTTGTACACTTCCTTAACGTCCAGTGGGGGTGTTTGCTCCCCTAGCTAGAGTCCCCTGGTATAGTCCTGGCCTCGTGAGGCCCCCAAGTTGCACAGGGTCACCCTGCCTGGACAGCACCATGACTTCGCCCTATGGGGGGGGTAGTTCACGCCAGCCCACCCTGACAACACCTGTGTTTCAACATACCCTACCCTCAATAAAATAAATTTTTATATCCCTACACATCCTAAGTACATTCCTAACTAATTACTGGCATAACTTCACACAAAGGTGGGATCCCCTAATTCCAGGGTATCACATTAGTACAGCAGTATGCTACACAAATAGTAAATGGGAAGACTTTTGCAAAATGCGTAGTTAAAGACTTCTAAAATAATACACAATGGAAAGTGGTTACATAAGGCTGAAAGAAATACACATAACCCCTCTCATTTAAGTGCTGCAGTCTTCTCTGGCATCAGTGGGGTTAACTCTAAAACTGGCAACTTTTTAAAAGGAGAAAAAAAAAACATAAGGGCCATTTATTGCACAAGACCCAGCTCACATCAGGGGGTAAATTTACTAACGGTCGATTTGGCATTTTGAGTGATTAGAGGTGAGATTTTCATTCGACTTGGCTTCGATATTGCTTTTGGGTATTACTAAAGTCCAAATCGAATGTAAAATCGGACTTCAAATCGAATTTTGAGTCAAATCGGCCTCAAATCCACCATTGGAAAAACATTGGTACTTTCACATAGCCCAATACACAAAACCCTTATTTACTATCATTTGATTTGAAATCGACCTCAAAATCGGACTTCAAATCAAACTTCAAATCCCCAATACAATAGACCTGCTTCATGCTTTCGATTTGAGCATGAGTAGGTCGGATTGACACAGATACATGCAGACATCAGTGAGATGCCTGCAAGTATCTGGCTGGAAAAAGTAATTAAACAGTTAAAGTTAGAAAAAAATTGATGTGAGGTCCCCTCTCAAATCAGAACCAGCCCCGGCCAGCTGAAACCCAGTTCTGGTTAACTAAGTACAGGGAAAACATGACGTAGGGTCTCCCTGTACTCAGTACAACCAGCACTGGGGTATGGGAAGCAGGGCTGGTTCTGGATTTACAATGGAAACATTTGCGTAGGGTCTCCCTGTAAATCACAGAACCAGCCCTGAATCCTTTCTAACGGGGGACTGATGCCACAGCCAGGGGAGCCCTATCACCAGGCCCCCCAGCCGCAGCACCAGCCCTGGCCGTTAGACAGCCCAGGCCAGGGATCCCTGGGGAGTTGGAGACCCCTTCAAAAAAAGGGGTCTCCCTCTCCAGGACACCCCTACCCTAGGCTGATAGCCCGGGGCTATCCCCATCACCCCTGGGTGGTGGGTGGCGGGTTGATTGTGTGAGTGATGTGTAAAAATTGAAGTGATAAAACATTGGGGGTCATTCAGACCCGGTCGCAAGCACCAATGTGCTCACAACCGGGTCGATAGGTAGCCCTGCGCACGCGCAGCGGCCGCACTGCACGTGCACAAGCCCCGTAGCGAGAGAGAAACTCTCTCACTCCGAAGCTCGCTACAAAAGGGACGGCTGTCGATGTTGATCGATGTTTTTGTAGGCGGACCTGGGGGGTGGTTTCCAAAATGGAGGCGTTCCTTAAGGAATTCCTACCGTTTTGTGGGCAGCCGCACTTACATCGTCAGTGATGTCAGTGGGGAGCTTCCTGCTCCATCAGAGCAGAAAGCTCCCTGGGGCTTGCGAGTGCCCAGACCCAACCTTAGGATCTGGTCGCAAGCCCCGATGGTCGCGATGGTGATCACCATCGCGACCATCACCCTGGTCGCTAGCTAAGCTGTGGGTGGTAACCCACAGCTTAGCTTGTGACCAGGAGGCCGCACCAAAATAAAGAAGCACCCGCCCTCATTCAGAGAGAGCGATCGCTTCTTGTGACCACCTCTGAATGAGGTCCATTGTCTTTCCAGTATAACTGCAGGTCTGAGCAAGCCTCCCCCACATGCTGGTACTTGGAGAACCACAAGTACCAGCATGCGGGGCATTAAGGGCCCACTGGGACCTGTAGTTCACCTGTAAAGAAATGTTGAAAGAAACACACACCTTACACAGTATAACTTTAATACATACATACAAACGAAAAACCGGACCATCGCATTAAGGAATAATCATTCTAATCATTCTGTGCGCTTCATTCGGGAAGGAGTAATCATTCTGGATAGAATAATTATTCCTTAATTCGATGGTCGGGTTTTTCATTTTTTTATTTTAACCCATGGATGCCTACTGAACAAGGGGACCACTCGAGGTAATATAGGTGAGTATGTGTGAGTGTGTGTATGTATGTACAGTATGTATTAAAGTTATACTGTGTAAGGTGTGTCTGTGTTTCTTTCAACATTACTTTACAGGTGAACTACAGGTCCCAGTGGGCCCTTAATGCCCCGCATGCTGGTACTTGTGATTCTCCAAGTACCAACATGTGGGGGAGGCTTGCTGGGACCTGCAGTTCTACTGGAAAGACAATGTTTTATCACTTTTATTTTTACACATCACTCACACAATCTACCCGCCACCCGCTGCCTAGGGGTGATGGAGATAGCCCCGGGCTATCAGCCTAGGCTAGGGGTGCCCTGGAGAGGGAGACCCTGTTTTTTGAAGGGGTCTCCAACTCCCCAGGGATCCCTGGCCTGGGCTGACTAGCGGACAGGGCTGATGCTGCGGCTGGGGGGCCCGGTGATAGGGCTCCCCTGGCTGTGGCATCAGTCCCCCATTAGAAAGGGTCCAAGGCTGGTTCTGTGATTTACAGGGAGACCCTATGCAAATTTTTCCCTGTAAATCCAGAACCAGTACTGGTTCACAGAGCCCAGTGCTGGTTGTACTGAGTACAGAGAGACCCTACGTAATTTTTTCCCTGTATATAGTCAACCAGAACTGGGTTTCAGCAGTCCAGGGCTGGTTTTGTTTTGGGTGGTGACCTCACTTTCTTTTTTTAACTCTTTACAACACTTTTTTAAGGCAGATACATGCAGGCATCTCACTGATGTCTGTATGTATCTGTGTGAGAACGAACTGCTCATGAAAGTGAAATCATGAAGCAATTCATGGTGTCGGGGATTTGCAGTTCGTTTTGAAGGGTGATTTGCCGTTCGATTTGGACATGAACATGCCAAATCGAACTGAAAATCACTGTTCAAAACCGACTCGAAACATATCAAAAACAAATCGCAAAACAAATCGAATAATAGTAAATGCAGTGAAAAAACGGTTTTCACTGCCTTCAATTTGAGTCAATTTGAGAAGTGCTAAATCACTCTTCAAATTGTGCTGCAAATCGACCTTTAGTAAATTTACCCCCCAGGTGTTAGAATGTTAAGCTATAGCAATTATCAGCTGATGGACACACAACAGACACAGGGCCTGATGGAGACCCGCTCGCGAGCGCATAGCACTCGCAAGCGGGTCGATGGCTGGCCAGTGCGTACGTGCAGCGTGCGCAATGCACGTGTGCGAGCCCTGGAGAGAGTGAGACCATTGCCAGGCCGCTCGCAAAAGCTGTGCGAGCAGCCAGATGGCGGATTTTTATTTTTTTTAAATCCGCCCTGATTCAGAGCGAGCGCTCGCAAAATAGTGAGTGCCTCTGAATCAGGCCCACTCTGTACACTTATCATCAGGTTGTACTCTCAGAGTTAATAAGACCAAAGGTTTCCTCTTCCCCTGACCAGACCATCAGTGAATGGGAAAATGCATTGTCTTTAGTTACAAACATAAAAATCCCACAACCTCTGACCTGGCTCCGGCTGTTGGATCAGTGGCGTAAGTTCATCCCAGACGCCGGGAGGCAAGTCATCATTTGGTGCCTCCTGTCGAAGACTAATTTACATAATTCCATATTTACATATGCTTTATGCTGTATAATGAAGCAGTACATGAGATTTAACAGGGCATTGGTACTTCCATTTTGTTTCTCTGTCCAAACTTAGGGCCTGATTCAGACCCACTCGCGAGCGGCTGTCCGCTCGCAAGTGGGTCGATGTTCTGGACTGAGCATGCGCACGACGGAGGGAGCTCCGTCGTGCGCATGCACCAGACGCGACGAGCGAAGGAAAGTCCTTCGCTCGTTGTGTCCGATCAAAGGGGGCGTGCTGTCAATGTTGATTGACAGCACGCCCCCTTTGGTAGGCGTGCCTCCCTGACGGGGGCGTTCCCACGGGAACGCCTCCCGTCAAAAGCCGGCCCACTGACATCACTAGTGATGTCAGTGGGAGTGATTTTGGCTCTGATAGAGCCAAAATCACTCCGGAGCTTGCGGTTGAAAACCTCAACCGCAGGCTCCGGCTCGCAATTTCGATGGTCGCGATGGTCTCGACCATCGCGGCCATCAAAATGCACGCTCGTATAGCCTGTGGGTAGTGACCCACAGCTATACGAGCGTCCAGAAGGACGCTCCATTTCATGGAGGCCGGCCCTCATTCAGAGCGTGCGCTCTGCTCAGAGCGTACGGCTCTGAATGAGGGCCTTAGTTTTAAATGGAAATGAGTGTATGTGTTTAAGGCCGCACCCGAGGGAAACTGTTTATCTAACACAGTGAAGAGATCATGCCCATATATGTGTCCTTGTGCTGGGGAAACTATTCAGACTAAATATGGGATGTAGTACTCCATGAGTATCACTCAAAAGGAATTCAGATTCTATTCTGATTGTCAAGGAGGAGTTAACAAAAATAAGCTTTGTCTATTATCTGATAATGGTAGTGGGCGTTAAAGGGGCGTATAATCTGAATATTGTAATAATGTATAAGTATTGTGTGACAATGTCAATCATTGTTATTCCTGCATTATAACCCTGGGAGAATATGTCCCAGTTAAAAGGGCTTGATCTAATTATTTAATTAATTAATAAAATGACAAATTCTTAAGTATACTGGTTTGGAGTATATTACTTATTATGGAACAACACCTGTTAAAGGTAATTTTAGACACTCCCCACCCCCGAATATGTGACCATGGACCAGATTCAGACACACTCACTAGGAAGTGTTTGCGCGTAGGCTGCCGATATTTGCATCATGCGCATCCATACGCATCGCAGTGCACGTACGCTAATAGTATTCACTCTAGCTCCGGCGGCAGGCAGGGCGCCGGAGCTAGATATGGCACGTTTGTGCGGGGGCGTGGCCATTGAAAAGGGGGCGTGTCTATAAGACGCGTTCCCTTTTCGTCACTCTTGGGGTCGTGCCCGGCACTTACGGACACGCCGGGCAACCCCCAAGTGCTGCAGACAGGGAGAATAGCTGCCGGGCGCATGCGCCCGGCGTCTATTCTCCGGTGGTGACCAGGTCACCGCACATTTCTACCCCCGCGGGTGAAGACGGCACCCGTAGGCTGTTAGGGCAGGGCGCTTTTTGCCTTCCAGAAGGAGGGCAGGGAGCCGCGCCCCGCTAAAACAGCCTAGCGGGAACGCTACGCTAAACCTGTGCGAGCGATCGGGAAGCGTTCGCTCACCGCGTATAGACAGCCAGACTGAATGAGTGACAGGAGAAGCCATTTGTGAATGGTAACAGGGGCTGGACATTAAAAACGGGGGAGTGGAGGTGTGAATGCAGGCGTGCCTGAGCGTCTCAACGCCATTTCAGAGGCGTGCATAATTAAGAGGCAGTGTCATAGTACACATCACTTGGTTGAATTTTACACTGAAGTGCTCGCAGTACTTGCGGTAGGGTATGGTCAACCACAAGCGCTGCGTATGCATCCGATGGTACCGATGGTTGCATAAACTTCCTGGAGATGACGTGCACAAGTGGGCATCTTAAGACAGGCTGGTGGGCGTCTGCATACACAAAGCAAACACACACCAAGACATAGTGGGCGTGCTAATGCCTTGCCGTGTGATCGCCTGCCTTGCTGTGGGTTGGCCAGATTTGCACACGCTGGGTGCGTGCAAACACATCTATTGAGCGGGTCTGAATCAGGTCCTATGTTTCCATTAGGCCTAGTTACTCAATTTAATTTGCAGGATATACCCCAAAAACACCCTTTTTCAAACATATCTCACTAGCAAAAAAAGCTGCTGAGGAGCAGGGACAAGGGCTATAAACTGTAGATACTGTAGATGATAGCTGCAACTGATGGTCTGGCACAGAGCCCTCCACTAGTATATGGTTATGGTGGCTTCTCAGGTGCCAGGAAGAGGTGCCATGTATTGGGTGGCTGTTACGGTTCACTCCGGGTACATATTTACAGACTTAAGTGGGGTGAATATGTTGTGTACAATGGAGAAGGTGCCCCTTCAGATCTGGAGCCCTGCGGCAGGTGCCTCTATTGTCTCCCATAGTTCTGCCACTGTGTTGGACCCTTGCCACTGCTGGGGCTGCACTGCAGCTTCTCATGTCTCATACATGTTGGCTCCTGAAGGGGAAGTGAGAGAGCTGTTTTTCTGCTTAGTGTGGCGCTAACAGCCATACGCCCGACACTTTGGTCATAAATTGCCGGTTAACGTGCCTTAACACCCTTGTTAAGGCGTGATAACCAGCATTCTCCGACCATACAGCGCACTGTATTGAATAGCTCCGGGAGCTCGCTCCTGGCGCTATTCAATTCGCGTTGCATTGAATCGCCCCCTCTGTCTCCTCAAGTCCTCCCTCTCGCTCTCTCAGCTCCTCACTAATGATGTCACACCAGACACTTGGCACCACTGGGTCTGTCACATGCAGTCCAGTGAGTGCCTGACAGTGACACTGAGACTGACTGCTCAGTTACCAATAGCTGCAGCAGCCAGACCCCCATCAGCCAACCAGTGTTCACTGAGAGCAGCACCAGTGACAGTGAGCCAGGGGTTGGACTGTCCTATGTGTTGCTGCTAATTGGCTGACTAGAGTGTCTGTCACTCTGTCAGCCACCTCCCCCAGCAGCAGCATGCACACAGCAGCCATAGCCCAGTCAGTGTTTTGTACTCTTTTCCTAAGTTGTAACGGACTATAAAATAAGGAGAGAGCCAGCTGGCAGCCCAAAGCAGTGACAGCACCACACACAGTGCCACACAGCAGTGACAGCACCACACACAGTGTCACACAGCAGTGACAGCACCACACACAGTGTCACACAGCAGTGACGGCACCACACACAGTGTCACATAAAAAAAAAAAACATTGGAAAAGCAGGGAAAAACATCGGGGGAGAAATCTTGCGATGGTAATGACACATTGAATGAAAAACATTGCAGGGTTAAACATCGAACATCGAAACCATTTAACTGATGTTTCCGATGAAACATCAAATGATTCCCATCCCAAGCTTCTACATGAGAAGTGAGGAAACAAACGAAATATGAAGCTGACAGTGTGTGTGCCTGCTTCCCTGTGAGCAGGAGCACTGATCACTGATCTTAGCGAGGAGCTGCTCTGTCAAGCTGGTGCACACAGCCAGCCTTGGCCCTGGATCTCATTCAGAGCAACCCGCTATTTGCGCTCGCTCGTTCATAAAAAGGGGCTGGCTATTTAAATTGAGCGTTTGCTCTTTGCGGTCTGTTGACGCCTCCATGTCTGAACGAGCGAACAAAACATGCGGTCGTTATTTTGAAAAAAACACCCCCTGGCTGCTCGCATCATACGTCATCTCTGCTATTTATTTGATTAATCGAGTACATCGAAAGGCGAATGAACTGCTCGCTATTCTTGTGGTTGCATTTTCCTACCGCAATCATGCGAGCAGTTCTGGCTAAAAGACAACCAACTGACGTGGTCGATGACGCTGTTTTGTTAATTATGCACACCCTTTAAAACAACTGTTTTGACCTTTAAGCACGCCTGCGTTCGGATCTCCACTCCCCGTTTTCAAGCACCTTCCCCTGTTACCACCCACAAACGCCTCATCCTGTCACTCAAATTAGCAGGCATTCGCTATTTTGCAAGCACACGATTTTCGGCCGCACTGACTGGTTCACGCATGCGTACTAAAACCCGTACGCATGCGAAGTTGTGCGAACATCGCTCGGAGCGAACGAGCGGCCGCTTACGAGCGGCTCTGAATCAGGCCCTCTGTGCGGTGGCACATACCGCACCACCCTGGTTACGGCCCTGGTGTCTATATTTTATTTGGGTCTTTTCGATGCTCCCTGTGCTATGTATCTGCAACTAGAATTCTTTCTGTATGGTACAGTGGGCCTGAATCAGACCCGTTCGCTAAGCTGTGAAAGCACGCTATGGGTGATTATAGCACGTTTGCGCATGCGTATGCATCAAAGTACGAATGCTCGAATCAGCCACTGCATCTGGGAATCATGCGCTCGTAGTACACAGACTGGACGCTACTTTGAGTGACAGCGCCGTTTGTGGGTGGTGACAGGAGAAGGTGCTTGTGAATGGGGAGTGGTGCTGCAAATGCAGGCATGTCTGGGAGTCAAAACAGAGTTTTATGGGTGTGCATAATTAGCAATGAAGCGTCATTGTACACTTCACTGCAGTGATCGCAGTGCTTGCGGCGGGGAAGGGTCTACCTCAAGCGCTGCGTGCAGCTCCAATGGCTCTCGATGTATCCGATTAATCACACACTTCCTGGAGATGACGTGTACTGAGAAAGATAGGTGTTTGCAGTCAGTTTTGGACTTATTTCCATTCATTTTATCGTTCAATCGTTTGCAAATCGTTCAATCGTTAAGTCGTTCATATGACATATCTGACCGTGTGTATGCACCTTTAAGCTGCATACACACGGTACGATCTGTACCACCAATGACTTGAAAGATATCTTTCAGTGAGTCATCCTGCCACATCTCTGAACAGGCAAAGTTGACGATATTGTCCAGATTGGCCTGCATGTACGGACGATCATAGATATCGTTATCATTCATGCAGGAACGCGCATCGTTGGTCATTCACTGAATAAAAAATGACAGATATGAATGATATATCGTTGAACGAAATCGTTATCATTCATATCGTAACGATATATCTGTCCGTGTGTACGCACCTTTACTTTCTTTCTTTTGTTTTTGTGCCCAACTCAGTACCATCCCCACTGTGTGCGTGCTCATATATCATTCTATACATTTTGAATTTTAGGGAATAATATTCAGAGTGCTTGAAATAGAAAGTTTTCCTCCTGTGGGTTATAAAGGGGCAGCATTGAGGGGGATACATGGGTGAGAGCGTGTCCAATAGCAGGGCTCTTCCAGAGATGGCTGGTATAGACTCAGCAGATCCTGTCCTCACCCTGCTCTCCACCTATGATCCAGAGCAGTGCAGTGATCAGTTCTCTGTATTGCAGGAGCATATGGTTGACTTGATGTGGCAGTGTTAAAATCTATCCATGTTCAAAGGGGCCGAGAGGGAGCTGCAGGTGCTGGGCTGCATTGGGAGCTGCAGCAGTCTCCAATGCCTGTGTGTGTGTGTGGGGGGGTGGTGATCTCGCTGCGCGCCCCTCCCCAGCGTGCAGCGCCGCTACGCAGGGCTGCAAAAAACTTTTTCTTTTAAATACTAAGGGGACGTGGCCAGGCCTCCCTCAATTAGGCCACGCCCCCTTCGTCTGGGCCCGTCGGGCCTCTCTACGCCCCTGTTCATGCTAATGTGTTGTTGTCCTATTACCATCCAGATATATTGGTCATTTGAGGAGGGGCCTTAACAGCAATGGTGGCAGGTGATTCATCATTGGCTGCCTCATTACATGTTACATGGCAGGTCTATCCGGACATACAAATGAATTGTATACAGTATCCTAATAATTTATAATAATAATAAATAATAATATATACCATAACTCTGCAAGCCTGAGGCCACAGACAGACAACCTGTGATTTACCGAGTATATTTATTATTATTATTATTATTGTAATAAGAATAATAATGTGTAAACAAAGAATATATTGTGCAAGGTGAAAGAAATCCATATACAGCTACAAAGTTTTTTTTTTTTTTTTTTAAATGAAAAGTTTATTATATAAGTGACAGATGTAATTCTAGAGTCAGCATCACAGGCGACATTTCTGGAGGGTGAAACTAAGATCAGGATGTGAGAGATGAAAAATGAAAAAATGAATGTGAAGAGCGTTATTTGAATAATTTCCCCAGAAGCGCTGCCTGAGAGCCCCTCTCTCTACTTCTTGTTCCCAGTATGTAAATTACCTAAACATTGTGGACTTTCCAAAAAGTGTTCTCAGACTGTAAGATAAAAATAAAAGCATATAGTATGCATAGCCTGACCTATAGTGTGGCAATTTACAGGATACGGGCATATGGTTGACATTCACAATGTAGGCAATCATGTCGATAGTTATGATGTAGAATTGTTGAAATTTTGACAGCCAACATGTCGGCATCCTCAGAATGTTGACATGTTCATAATATGGACATCTGAAATGTCGACATGTGAAATCGCGACTTTCTTAGAATGTCAACATTAACGTTAGGCTGCGGTATGGGAGGGTTAGGCAGTAGGCGGAGAGTAGGATTAGGCTGTGGGATAGGAGTGTTAGGCAGAAGGGGGAGAGTAGGGTTAGGCTGCAGGATGAGAGGGTTAGGGTTAGGCAGTAAGGGGCGAGTAGGGTTAGGCTGCAGGATGAGAGGGTTAGGGTTAGGCAGTAGGGGGAGAATAGGGTTAGGCTGCGGGATGGGAGGGTTAGGGTTAGGCAGTAGGGGGAGAGTAGGGTTAGGCTGCGGGATGGGAGGGTTAGGGTTAGGTAGTAGGGGGAGAGTAGGGTTAGGCTGCAGGATTAGAGGGTTAGGGTTAGGCAGTAAGGGGAGAGTAGGGTTAGGCTGTGGGTCAGGAGTGTTAGGCAGTAGGGGGAGAGTAGGGTTAGGCTGCGGGATGGGAGGGTTAGGGTTAGGCAGTAGGGGGAGAGTAGGGTTAGGCTGCGGGATGGGAGGGTTAGGGTTAGGTAGTAGGGGGAGAGTAGGGTTAGGCTGCAGGATGGGGGGTTAGAGTTAGGCAGTAGGGGGAGAGTAGGGTTAGGCTGCGGGATGGGAGGGTTAGGGTTAGGTAGTATGGGGAGAGTAGGGTTAGGCTGCAGGATGGGGGGGTTAGAATTAGGCAGTAGGGGAAGAGTAGGGTTAGGCTGCAGGATGGGAGGATTAGGAAGTTGGGGGAGAGTAGGGTTAGGCAGTAGGGGGAGAGTAGGGTTAGGCTAAGGGGTTGTAGGGGTATAGATTAGGGATAGGGAGGGGGAAAAAGACCTGAGGCATAAATGAGTATTCTCTCTTCAGTTTACTATACTGTGAATATGTGTATGTTCAGAAAATCAAAAACTCATATTCCAACATAATTGACTCCATAAGTGTAATTTACATAAAATACATCTCTAAAGAGAGAGGGATCACTCTTTAGGGGTGGATAATTGAAAGATCTCTTATTTGACTATTGAATACAGTGTACTATATTTATCTATCTATCTATAAGAATTTAGGGAATACTGTGTATCAAACATTACAAAGCATATATAATTACTAACATCTCCTATGTTACATGCCATATATCCCTATACTTAATAGTTACTACTAGGGATGAGCGGGTTCGGATTTCTGAAATCCGAACCCCCCGGAGCCCCCCCGATCCGAGCCGGGAACCGAGGCCGGCTCGGGTTTTCCCGCCTAGCTCAGATCTGAAATCGAGGCAAAACGTCATCATCCCGCTGTCACATTCTCGCGGGTTTTGGATTCTATAAAAGGTCCCCGCGTCAGTGCCATTTTTCACACAGGCTGAGGACAGTGAATAGGGAGGGTGGGGGTTTTATGTGCTGGTGCTGATGTTGTCCATAGGAGCTGTGTCCAAAGTCCATAGGGGCTGGCTGGGCTGTGTTGTGCAGTGCTGTTGTCCCATAAAGGCTGTAGTCCTAAAGGGGTGCTGTAGTGTTGTCCAGGGGGTGCTCTGTCCATCAGGGGTGCTCCCCCCAACTGCAAAAAAAAATATTTTTTTTCTGTTTGTGTGCGCATTAGCCGCACGTTCATCAACAAAGTTGCATAGTCAAGTGTGCGCCTGTGTCATAAGTCAAGGGCCGGCTGCTCGTCTGTTGAAGGGTGGTGTAACCCCCAAAGTGCTCCAAAAAAATATATATATTTTTTTTCTGTTTGTGTGTGCCTTAGCAAGTATATCAATATCACATAAATGGAGGACAAGTTTGTCAGATAAAAATAAAATAGCGAAAGATCAAGAACCACTTCCTCCTAGTGCTGAAGCTGCTGCCACTAGTCATGACATTATTGACATAGACGATGAAATGGCATCAACATTGTCTGCCAAGGCCAATGCCCAATGTAATAGTACAGGGCATATAAAATCCCAACATAGGCAGGGGGAGCAGAGGCACACATGGTCAGGGTGAGCAGAGGCACACATGGGCAGGGAGACCAGAGGCACACATGGGCAGGGAGACCAGAGGCACACATGGACAGAGTGAGCAGAGGCACATGTGGGCAGAGGCACACATGATCAGTGTAAGCAGAGGCACACATGGTCAGGTTGAATAGAGACACAGATGGGGGTCTTTTCATCATCACTTAATTTCAACAAAAACTAGTAAAACTTAAGTGTCTGGGCCATTCATCAATAAGGTTAAGCAGGAGATATCACAGATATCTCCTGCTTACCTTTCTGTCCCTGATTGGTCTGCTGTCCCCATACACTATTATCACAGACATCTCCCACTTACCTTCCTCTCCCAGAATGGCCGCTGTCCTCATACACTAGTATTACAGATATCTGCTACTTACCTTTCTCTCCCGGAATGGCCCGCTGTCCCCATACACTACTATCACAGATATCTCCTGCTTACCTTCCTCTCCCGGAATGGTCCGCTGTCCTCAGACACTAATATCACAGATATCTCCTACTTACCTTCCTCTCCCGGAATTGCCGCTGTCCCCATACACTAGTATCACAGATATCTCCTGCTTACCTTCCTCTCCCGGAATGGCCACTGCCCTCATACACTAGTATCACAAATATCTACTGCTTACCTTCCTCTCCCGGAATGGCCGCTGTCCCCATACACTAGTATCACAGATATCTCCTGCTTACCTTCCTCTCCCGGAATTGCCTGCTGTCCTTATACACTAACATCACAGATATCTCCTACTTCCCTTCCTCTCCCGAAATGGCCCGCTGTCCCCATACACTAGTATCACAGATATCTCCTGCTTACCTTCCTCTCCCGGAATGTCCCGCTGTCCCCATACACTAGTATCACAGATATCTCCTGCTTACCTTCCTCTCCTGGAATGGCCCGCTGTCCCCATACACTAGTATCGCAGATATCTCCTGCTTACCTTCCTCTCCCGGAATGGCCCGCTGACCCATACACTAGTATCACAGATTTCTCTTACTTACCTTTCTCTCCCAGAATGGCCCACTGTCCCCATACACTAGTATCACAGATATCTCCTGCTTACCATCCTCTCCTGGAAAGGCCGGCTGTCCCCATACACTAGTATCACAGATATCTCCTGCTTACCTTCCTTTCCCGGAATGGCCTGCTGTCCCCATTCACTAGTATCACAGATATCTCCTGCTCCGAGCAATGTTCGCACATCTGCGCATGCGTATGGGTCGCAATGCGCATGCGCCAACCAGTCAGTGCGGTCGGAAATTGTGTGCTCGCAAAATAGCGAGGGGCTGGTAATTTGAGTGACAGAATGAGGCGTTTGTGGGTGGTAACAGAGGAAGGTGCTTGAAAACGGGGAGTGGAGTGGAGACCGTTTTGCCAAACGGTCAAAACGGGCGTTTTAAGGGTGTGCATAATTAACAAAGCAGCGTCATCAACCACGTCACTTGGTTGTCTTTTAGCCTGAACTGCTCGCATGATTGCGGTAGGAAAATCCTACCACAAGAATAGGGAGCAGTTCATACGCCTTTCGATGTACTCGATTAATCAAATAAATAGCGGAGATGACGTATGATGCGAGTGGCCAAGGGGCATCTTTACAAAATAGCGAGCGCATGTTTCGGACGCTCGCTCAGACATAGAGGCGTCAACAGACCGCAAAGAGCGAGCACTCAATTTAAATAGCCAGCCCCTTTATTGAACGAGCGAGCGCAAATAGCATCCGGCTCTGAATGAGGTCCTTGGTGCGGCTAAGGAGCTGTATAGGGATGCAGATAGTGGGAAAGTTACTTGGAGCGGCTGGATAGCCGAGTGGAGACATTGGTAGCTGGGAAGCTACATGGAGCGACTGGGTAGCCATGTGGAGACGTGAGTAGCTGGGAAGCTACTTGGAGCGACTGGGTAGCCGTGTGGAGATGTTGGTAGCTGGGAAGCTACGTGGAGCGGCTGGGTAGCCATGTGGAGACATTATTAGCTGGGAAGCTACATGGAGCGGCTGGGTAGCCGGAAGGTGAATACTAATCTAGATAGCAGTAAATACCTTTGAAGCACAGTGGGAAGGCTCACTTAGTAAACTAAGAAACTAGTTGCACTGGCAACTTGTGTCAGCATTGGGGATCCTTTTATAGTGGACGCTGGGAGCTGACAGGCAGAGAGAAAAGGAGAAGACTCCTCATTGGTGGTAGTGGAGTCACATGGGCAATCCAAGATGGCCGTGCCCATGGACCGGAGGACAGCACTTCTTGGAAGTAGTCAGCGGGGACCAGCGATCAGCAGGAGCCAGCATGGAAGCAGCACAGCAGCGGGACCCACCAGAGGACAACAGCGGAGACCGCCCTGAGAGAGGAGGAAGCAGCGCACAGCGCGGGAGCCGGAAGACAGCATGGGTCAGCGCCCGCAAAGGTAAGTGACGGGGTCTGATTCTGGGGTCTCCAGAGCGGCGTGTGACAGGAACACTGGAAGAGGTCATATTCTCCTTGTGCCCAAGTATACAGCAACCATGGTAACAGTGTATACTATCTGATTACTTTGACAAACATGCATATAAATGAAGATAAATAAAGGAAGTAGTCAGCGGGGACCAGCGATCAGCAGGAGCCGGCGTTGAAGCAGCACAGCAGCGGGACCCACCAGAGGACAACAGCGGAGACTGCCCTGAGAGAGGAGGAAGCAGCGCACAGCGTGGGAGCCAGAAGACAGCATGGGTCAGCGCCCGCAAAGGTAAGTGGCAGGGTCTGATTCTGGGGTCTCCAGAGCGGCATGTGACAGTACCCCTTTCTTCATGAGTGGCCACCGTACACTTCCTTGGTTTATGAGGAAATTTCATATGGAACGCTTTGACCAGACAGGGCACATGGACATCGGAGGCATTTATCCAGATTCGTTCTTCTGGACCATAATTTTTCCAGTCGATGAGGTATTGAAGACGGTTGTATCAACAACGGGAATCCAGGATTCTGTCAACTTCGAACTCCTCTCCTTGCTGTGATTGAACACTAGAAGCTTTAGGAATGACCTTCTGAAATCTGTTTAAGACCAGTGGTTTTAGAAGAGAAATATGGAATGAACTTAGAATGCGAAGAAATGGAGGAAGCTTTAGCTTGTAAGCCACAGGATTCAAGACTTTGACGATTGGAAATGGACCAATGTATTGCTGGGCAAATTTCATCGAGGGTACTCGGAGCCTTAGGTTTCAGGTAGAGAGCCAGACCATATCTCCAAGTTGAAGACTTGGAACCGCTCGTCTTTGGCGGTCAGCAAATTTCTTGTACCGGGCTGAGGTTTTAGTGAGAGCGGAACAAACCTTTTCCGAGATGTTGGAGAACCGTTGAAGAGACATCTTGGCCGCAGGCACATCTAACGTTGGAAGAAGAGGGAAATCTGGCACCCGAGGATGATGACCAAAGACTGTAAGAAAAGGAGTTGAGTTGGTGGACATGTGATAATGGTTATTGTGAGCAAATTCGGCCCAAGGGAGAAGTTCAATCCAGTCATCTTGGGCTTTAATGGAACTGCAAGAGGCTGGAGTTGTCCGAGTGGAGCCTGCCGGGGTATTTTGTGTTGGGCACACTTGATGCATGACGACACATAAGACCTGATGTCCTCTTTCATCAAAGGCCACCAATAGGACCGCTGGATGAATTCTAGAGTTTTATCCATACCTAAGTGAATAGAGAAGTGAGAAGCATGGGCCCACTGTAGTAACCTCTTGCGGAGTTCTGGAGCAATGAAAGTTTTCCCGACAGGGGGCATTAAAGATAACTTGGTAGAAGCAAAGAAATCTGGATCCAGGATTGGATGAGGCTGTTCCAAGGGTAGATCAGGGTCGCTCGTCATGGAACGAGAGAGTGCGTCAGCTTTGAGGTTTTGTGAGCCGAGATGGTAGGAGAGTTTAAAGTTAAATCTGGAGAAAAACATCGCCCACCGGGCTTGACGAGGGTTCAAGCAATTTGCAGATTTAAGATAAAGCAGATTCTTGTTGTCTGTAAAAATTGTAATGGGGTATTGAGCTCCTTCTAGAAGATATTGCCATTCTTCGAGGGCCAGTTTTATGGAAAGCAACTCTTGATCTCCGATAGTGTAGTTCTTTTCTGCTGGCAAAAACTTCCGAGAAAAGAAACTGCAGGGATGAAGTTTTTCATCTTCAAATCGCTGGGAGAGCACTGCACCGACACCTTCGGAGAATGCATCCACCTCCAGGATAAATGGCCGGGTGGAATCCGATTGCTTTAAGATGGGAGCGGAGATGAAGGCTTGCATAAGAAGTTGGAATGCAGAGGTAGCTTTAACGGACCATTTAGTTGAATCTGCTCCCTTGCGGGTGAGGGCTGTAATAGGGGCTACCAGTGTCGAAAAACCCTTCACAAACTTGCGATAATAATTGGCGAATCCTAGGAACCTTTGTATGGATTTCAAGGAGGAAGGGAGAGACCAATCAAGAATGGCTTGTAGTTTTGAAGAATCCATTTGAAGGCCTGTTCAGGAGATGATGTAGCCCAGGAATGGTACACTTGAGACTTCAAATAGGCACTTCTCTAATTTGCAAAAAGTTGATTGGACTGCAACCTTAGAAGTACTTCTTTCACCTGATCCCGATGAGTTTGGAGGTCTTGAGAAAAAAATCAAAATTTCGTCCAAGTAAACGACCACACACTTGTATAAACGATCCCGGAAGATTTCGTTGACGAAAAACTGGAAGATGGCTGGAGCATTACAGAGGCCGAAGGGCATAACGAGGTATTCATAGTGCCCATCCCTGGTGTTGGAGGCCATTTTCCATTCATCTCCTGGGCGGATACAAATTAAATCATAGGATCCTCTTAGGTCGAGCTTGGTAAAAACTGTGGCTCCTTTGACTCTATCGAATAACTCTGTTATGAGAGGAAGAGGGTAGCGATTCTTAATAGTTATTTCATTAAGACCCCGGTAGTCAATACACAGCCGTAGCCCACCATCTTTCTTTTTTACGAAGAAAAATCCAGCCCCGGCTGGAGACGTGGAAGAACGAATGAAGCCTTTACTTAAGTTTTCCTTAATGTACTCCGACATGGCTTGAGTCTCAGGGAGAGATAGAGGATAGGTTCGGCCTCTGGGAGGATTCTTCCCGGGAATCAGATCTATGGGACAGTCCCAATCACGATGGGGAGGTAATAGATCTGCGCTCTATTTGCTAAAGACGTCCAGGCACCCAACATAGGCTTCGGGCAGGTCTGTAGAATCCTGTATGACAGAAGATCGAACAGGTACTACCCGCTGAAGGCAGCCTTTGAAACAATTAGAACCCCAGGAGGTTATTTACATGGTAGTCCAATCAATTTGTGGTGAATGTTTCTGTAGTCAGGGTAATCTGAGGACTAAAGAATGATAGGCTTTGGGAATCACTAGGAAGGATAGTTGTTCGGAATGGAGCACCCCAATGGTAAGTTTAAGTGGTGATGTACGATGGGTAATGGTTCCACTAGTAATGCGGCTACCATCGATGGCGGTTTAAGTGATGACTCGAGGCAATGTTTCAATGGGAATTTGATATTTCTGGACAAAGTCTGTGGTGACAAAGTTCTCTGCCTCTCCAGAATCCAGAAGGGCTAATACTGCTTTGGAACCTCGAGGAAGCTTTAAGTGAGCCTGGATGGTGGAATCAGACTTCTATGCAGGCCCACCAAGAGCCATGGCGGGACCCGGTAATAGGGGGCATGGCCTAATAGCGGGAGGCGTGGCCATGCCCCCTTGACGGTAGAAGAAAAAAAAAGATTTGCAGCGCTGCGGAGGGGAGGTGCTGTGAGCCCCCTCAGCCCTGCGCAAAGCCAGGGGGGGCGTGATCAGTGTGATCGCTCCACCGCACAGGCATAGGAGACTGCTGTGGCTGCTCCTCAGCAGCCACTAGCAGTCTCCAACTGCAGCTCAGCACACACTGTGTGCTGGACTGCTGTGAGGGGGGGGCGGCGCCGGGCCCCTCAGAAAGCCCGGGCCCAGGTAATCTGTACCCGCTCCCCCCCTCTCTGCGCCCCTGTTCCTATGTGAGTTGATAGCAACTCCTAACTTAACCTCTCTGTCATAAGTTAGGAGGAGGCATTTCCCGGATGGATGGGACAGGATTTAACTAACTGTTGAGAAGATCCACAATACATACATAGATTCTGTCTCTGCCTTTTCTGTCGTTCCCCAGACGATTAGCGGGAGCGATTGACCTGCATGGGTTCTTTGCCCACGGGAGGAGAAGGTAATCGGGAAGCTGGATGTGGCCTTACACGATCAAGTCTGCCTCTCTCCAGGGCATGCTCTCTGTGCCGAAGATTCACCTTATTGCAGAGAGAGATTAAATCATCCAGACTTGCTGGGAGGTCACGGGAAGCGAGATCGTCTTTGAGTTTTTCCAAAAGACCACTCCAGAAGGCAGCGATGAGAGCATCCTCGTTCCAGTTGAGCTCCGAAGCAAGGGTCCGGAACTGGATGACATATTGCCTGACAGTTCTGCTGCCCTGACGGAGGCGTAGAATATCAGCTGATGCGGAAGTGGTTCTCCCAGGTTCGTCAAATATCCTGAGAAATGTGGAAATTAATTCTGAATAGTTGGAGAGCAGAGGATCCGACTTCTCCCAAAGGGGCGAGGCCCAGTCGAGTGCTTGACCAGAGAGTAGAGAGATAATATACGCCACTCTGGTTCTGGCTGTCGGAAAGTCGGCGGATTGTAGCTCGAACTGGATTTCACATTGGTTTAAGAACCCTCTGCATAATTTGGGGTTGCCATCGAACTTGCTTGGAGGAGAGAGCTGAAGACGAGCAGGAGGTAGTGCCAGAGGAGCAGGTGACACCACAGGGGAAAAGGCAGCTTGGGAGCCAACGGGAGTGGGATGAGCCAGTAAGGAATGAATGTTGTCTAGACGTGACGACTTATCTTGAATAAATTGGATCAACTGGGCCTGAGAGGTCCCTTGTCTTTCCAGACGATAGCACATCCTGAGAGGAATCTACCCCAGATCCTTGACCACTTGCCGAGTCCATCTGGCCAGTGCAAACTGTCACAATCATGGGATTTTGAGACTGTGTTCTCGGGCTGGGCCTTGGATCTGTATTAGTCAGCACAGGGACTCGCTGAAGGAGACTAGGCTTGATGAAGTTTCTCTGCATGAGAGAGTGCAGAAGGCTGTTAGGGAATTGAAGTAATGTGGTAGGAACTTGGTGTGGCTAAGGAGCCGTATAGGGATGCATATAGTGGAAAAGTTACTTGGAGCGGCTGGATAGCCGAGTGGAGACTTTGGTAGCTGGGAAGCTATGTGGAGCGACTGGGTAGCCGTGTGGAGACGTGGGTAGCTGGGAAGCTGCTTGGAGCAGCTGGGTAGCAGTGTGGAGACGTTGGTAGCTGGGAAGCTACGTGGAGCGGCTGGGTAGCCGTGTGGAGACATTGGTAGCTGGGAAGCTACGTGGAGTGACTGGGTAGCCGTGTGGAGACATTGGTAGCTGGGAAGCTACGTGGAGCGGCTGGGTAGCCGTGTGAAGACGTTGGTACCTGGGAAGCTACGTGGAGCAGCTGGGTAGCCATGTGAAGACGTTGGTAGCTGGGAAGCTACGTGGAGCACCTGGGTAGCAGTGTGGAGATGTGGGTAGCTGGGAAGCTACTTGGAGTGACTGGGTAGCCGTGTGGAGATGTTGGTAGCTGGGAAGCTACGTGGAGCGGCTGGGTAGCCGTGTGGAGACATTGGTAGCTGGGAAGCTACGTGGAGCGGCTGGGTAGCCGGAAGGTGAATACTAATCTAGATAGCAGTAAATACCTTTGAAGCACAGTGGGAAGGCTCACTTAGTAAACTAAGAAACTAGTTGCACTGGCAACTTGTGTCAGCATTGGGGATCCTTTTATAGTGGATGCTGGGAGCTGACAGGCTGAGAGAGAAGGAGAAGACTCCTCATTGGTGGTAGTGGAGTCACATGGGCAATCCAAGATGGCCGCGCCCATGGACCGGAGGACAGCGCTTCTTGGAAGTAGTCAGCGGGGACCAGCGATCAGCAGGAGCCGGCGTGGAAGCAGCACAGCAGCTGGACCCGCCAGAGGACAACAGCGGAGACCGCCCTGAGAGAGGAGGAAGCAGCGCACAGCGCGGGAGTCGGAAGACAGCGCGCGTCAGCGCCCACGAAGGTAAGTGACAGGGTCTGATTCTGGGGTCTCCAGAGCGGCGTGTGACAGGAACACTGGAAGAGGTCATATTCTCCTTGTGCCCAAGTATACAGCAACCATGGTAACAGTGTATACTATCTGATTACTTTGACAAACATGCATATAAATGAAGAGAAGATGCAGTTGTTTACTTTAAATATAATTTTAGTCACAAAGATTTTAGAAATAAGCATGCTTAATATTCTCAACTCAGTTTCCTTAACTAACTATTGTATATTCAGTGCATCCATGTAAATTGATGGCAATAATAAAGTTCAGCACTTTCAGTAGAGGTGGTGCACTTAAAGGGAATGCCCTTTTTGTTTCTACTTTAGTGGTAACAGTTGTAGGAGATGCTGATCAGTAGCGTGAAGGGGATGTAGTCTGCACCAGTTTCCCAACTGCCGGAATCCCGAAGGTAAGTATCAGGGTGTTAGGGTGAGGTTAGGGTCAGGTAGTGGGGTAAGGGTTAGGCATTAGGGTGTGGGTTAGGAACAGAGTAGGGAGTGTTAGGATTAGGGTGCAGGGAGGGAGAGGGGGAGGTTAGGTTTAGGCACCGGGGAGGGGGTGTTAAGTTTAGTGTGCAGGGAGGGGGAGGTTAGGTTTAGGCACTAAGGGTGGAGGTTAGGGTTAGGCACTGGGGAGGGTGGGTTAGGGCAGCGGTTAGGGTAGGCGTTACACAAATACTCACCATTTCTTCCTATGGGTTTTCGGGATTCTGGCTGTCGGGATGCCGCTATCTGTATTTTGACCAGCGGCATCCCAAAAGCCAGGATGTCATACCCAACCCGTGTGAAGTGACTTACAGCTACAGGTATAGCAGTTAAGTATTTTTACAGTAGCAGAAGGAGATTTTGTTACCACTAAGATAGTATCTTTTAGTGTCTTTCTCTGGCTAGTTACTCCTATTTTACAGTGTAATAGCAGTGTGTGTTGGGCTGTGTAAGCACTGTTGCTGCTGACATTTGAGGGGAGGGGGCCAAAAGCCCGGTGCTGGGTCATTAAATACAGTGGATTGCTAAGTTTTTTGTCCCCCGTATGTATTGAATCCTAGTGCTGGTTATTCTTGGTAGAGTGGAACCAAATAATGTTTTTTAATTTTAACACTTTCTTTACATAAGAGTATAGAAACATTCAGCCTGCACTGATATGTGCAGGCTGCATGTTCGGGTGTGTTTAACTGCAGGGATCACAGGGAACATGGGTAGGAAACACGATGGCATATGCAGGGCCGGCCCTAGCCCAAATTTTTTGGTAAGCGAGTATATTTTTTGGTGCCCCCCTATGCAGTGCTCCTTTTACAGTGCCCCTGGTAGTAAGCTCCTTATATAGTGCCCCCAGTAGTAGTCCCCCTATGCAGTGCCCCCAGTAGTGGTACCCCCTATGCAGTGCCCCTTATATAGTGCCCCCAGTAGTAGTCACCCCTATACAGTGCCCCCAATAGTGGTACCCCTTATGCAGTGCCCTTTAAACAGTGGCCCCAGTTGTAGTTCCCCCCTATGCAGTACCCTCAGTATTGCCCTTTATATAGTGCCCCCAGTAGTGGTCCCCTTGTAGTGCCCCTAGTAGTAGTCCCCCCTCTTGTAGTGCCCCTAGTAGTAGTCCCCCCTTGTAGTAGTCACCCCATTGTTGTACCCCCAGTGGAGGTCCCCCCCAATGCAGTGCCCCCAGTAGTAGCCCCCCCTTGTAGTCCCCCCAGTAGTAGTCCCCCTTGTAGTGCCCCAGTAGTAGCCCTCCCTTGTAGTGCCCCCAGTAGTAATTCCCCTTGTAGTGCCCCCAGTAGTAATACCCCCTTGTAGTGACCCCAGTAGTACTCCTCCTTCTAGTGCCCCCAGTAGTAATCTCCCCTTTTAGTGCCCCCAGTAGTAATCCCCCTTGTAGTGCCCCCAGTAGTAATACCCCCTTGTAGTGCCCTTAGTAGTTGCCCCCCTTTTAGTGCCCCCAGTAGTAATCCCCTTTTGTAGTAATCCTATCTTGTAGTGTCCCCAGTAGTAATCCCCCTTGTAGTGCCCCCAGTATTAATCCACCTTGTAGTGTCCCCAGTAGTAATCCCCCTTGTAGTGCCCCCAGTAGTAATCCCCCCTTGTAGTGCCCCCAGTAGTGTCCCCCCCTTGTAGTGCCCCCAGTAGTAATCCACCTTGTAGTGCTCCCAGTAGTAATCCCCCCTTGTAGTGCCCCCAGTAGAAGCCCCCCTTGTAGTGCCACCAGTAGTAGCCCCACCTTGTAGTGCCCCCAGTAGTAGTCCCCCCCAGTAGAGACACACACATAATAAAAATAAAAAAAACACTTACCTGAAACCCTGCTCCTGTTCCTGCCACCGCTATCAGCACCTCCCGGGCCGCTTGGCATTATTGGAGAGACGTCATGACGTCTCTCCCATTACCCACTGCGGGAGCCGGAGGATGGCTCCGGCAGTGGGCGCAGCAGCCGATGAAAGTCCGACAGACTCTCATTGGCTGCTAATTACAACAAACACACAGCTACCGGCCCGCATGGTACGCAGCTGAGGCGCCCTCCACTATGTGGCGCCCTACTCAGCTGCGTACCATGCGTAACGGTAGAACCGGCCCTGGGCATATGCCATCGAAAAACATGTTTCAGCAAACTACTATTCTTGGTAAATTTGAGTGTTTCAGCTGACAAATGTCACCAATGCTGTGCGTGTTTAAACTCGGACAAGACACAATTCTTAGTAAATTTACCCCAAAGAATTAAGTATTCCACCCATGTATTATGTAATTTAGAACTATAACAATGGAAATAATGTTCCAATGATTGATTAACTTGTTCTATTTGCCCGTTAGACTGTGGATGATATCCAGAAGACAGACTGAGGCTAATCCCCAAAGAAGAGCAGAAAGATTTCCAAAACTGAGCAATAAATTGAGAGCCATTATCAGATACAATATCAAGGGGTAGATCATGCAATGTGAATATGTGTTAAATATACAATGACAGAGTTAATTACAAAAAAGGGTTATGATTAAGCGCAACCACTGCAGCCAATCAGAAACTCAAGGAAATCCTTATTTCTCTCTCCCTGAATACAATATTAATACAAATAAGAGTTCTAATTGATTAAATATACAATGACACCAAATCCTGAGCACTGGGTAATTTGACAGGAGGATTGAAATGCACTGTTTTGCAGAAGCAGTCTACCACCACCCAGATGGTCAGATGGTATAACATCCTGAAGACAGTGGCAAGTCCACATTAAAATCCATTGAAATTTAGACCACGTTATTATAGGAATATTCAGAAGCATAAGTTGTCCAGATGGAGTAGTTCCAGCAATTTTGCTTCACAAGCTTGAATATATTCCTTATTATCTTGAGTGAATGTAGACTACAAAACTGAATGTGATAGCAATTCTAAGGTCTTGGAGATACCTGGATGACCAAATACTTTACTGGAATTGAACTCAGATAATAGAGAACCCCTAGGACTTTCAGGAACAAACAAAAGACCAGGAGGCATTTCTGGTAACGCCAGCATTTGTAAAGACTGAATCTGTGAAAAGAGATCCTGCGCTAATCCAGCAAGAATGGAAGCTGCTAGAACAATAGGTAGTTTAGTAACCATTAGGTCATGTCTTTGATGAAAACTATGTGATAAGGCATCAGCCTTAATACTTCTGGAACCAGGTCTGTATGTAATGATGAAATTGAACTGGGTGAAAAATAATTCCCAACGTGCCTCTCTAAAATTGAGTCTTTTAGCAGATTCAATGAAAAGTAAATTTTTATGGTCTGTAATTACCGTGATCATGTGCTTATGCCATGTACCAATGTCTCCAGACTTCAAAGGCCCATTTGATCGCAAGTAATTAATATTTTACAACATCATAATCAGATTCTGCAGAATAAAATTTCCGAGACAAATAGGCACATGGGTGTAGTTTGTTATCCAACAGATCTGTCTGGGAAAATATGGCTCCAACCCCTACCTCAGCGGCATCTACTTCAACAACAAAGGGCAATTCCAAATTAGGGTGATGAAGGACTGGAGCAGAAACATAGGTTTGTTTTAATGTATGAAATACATGTACAGCTTGTGGTGACCAGGTAGCTGTATCTTCTCCATTTTTGGCAGTAATAGGAGTTGCCATGACAGAGAAACTATGAATAATACATCTATAATAGTTTGCAAAGCCTAGAAATCTCTGTATTGCCTTCAAATTCATGGGTTGGACCCAATCAAGAATGGTTTGGAGTTTGCACGGATCCATGGAAAAACCTTTGAAGATGATAATATATCTCTAGAAATTAACTTTTTAAAGCTCACACAACTCAAGTTTGGCAAACAAATGATTATCTTGAAGTTTCTGTAAAACTTGCTTCATATGATGTCGATGCATCTTAATAGACTGAGAAAGGATCAAGATAACATCTAAATAGATGACCACAAATTTACCAAAATAATCCCGTAACACATCATTGATCAAATCCTGAAAAAACAGCAGGTGCATTGAAAAGTCCAAAAGGTATTACCAAGGATTCGTAGTGTCCAGACTGGGTATTAAATGCAATTTTCCATTCATCCCCTTCCTTGTTATGGATCAATTTTATAAGCACTTTGCAAATCAATTTTTGAAAAAATAATAACTTTCTTGAGATGATCAAACAATACAGACATATCGTGTGGTCCTTAGATACTGCATGATGTGGTGATCAACCACACAATATGTCGTTCACCATCCGCATCCACAATCATGGGGTCATTCATCAAATTGACAGATTGTGCAGCATGTATGTTCGACCTGTCAATGGGCTCAATGACCCTGTGGGACCAAGTAGGGTCTGACATAGTGCGAACACATTTGCAGTTGTGGATGATATTTTGTCTCAATCCGCCTGATCTTCTAATGTGTACACACCATTTGGCTTCATTTTTCCTCAGTGGTGGCTCTTTTGCACCTATAATCAGTCAGTTCCACATAATGATAGATGTAAACTTGATCACATTCTAATTGCTGCACCTCAACCATAGCGATGACCATTTCCAAAGTACACAAGAGCTTCCAGATGGAGATGATTGATTGTCTCTTTCTTTTTAGCCTACTTTCCTTTAATTAAATGGTTCTAATGGAATAAATATGTCACGTTGGCCCTAGTAATTGCCAAATATTACCATCCCTGTGTTTTTGAATATTGTATTTACTTTAGAGCCCTTTGGCGAGCACACTGACCACAGGATTTACCATCTTGGTTGTTCTCTGTCACCTTGATCTTAGCTGACTTTGTATTTCTGGTCAATGATTAATTAGCAATGACGTATTTTGTGTATGTGTGATATCCCTACTCTATGTCCTTCTCCTCCCATTCTCATGGTCAAAATGTTCGCATATAATACATTATAGACAGCTAGGTACACATTATGATCTCTACATTAGGAATGTCTACAGTCTTATTTTTGACCTAATATACCATACCCCATTGTAGACTCCATAATGTGTACCTAGATGTCTAAATGTATATGTTGACAGTTTGACCATATCATAACATGTCAGCATGGTCAGAATATTAACAGTTAAAATATAGGCCTGCCTAGGTTTTGACTAAGCTCCCAGCTCAGGATAGGACAGGAAGGGGAATTGGTGGAATCTGATAAATACTATAGTACCCAGAATCCTCCTTCGGTATATTATATTCCCATTCATAATGTCAACATGAGACTGACAACATGGTCATTATGTTGACTATGCACATGTTGACATGTCCATGATCTTGACTTAGACCATTTCAAGATTCAACATGTCAACACTGATGAAATGTTGACATGGTAAAAATGTTGACACTGTATTTTTAATGTGAGTCTATCACTAAATTTAATCATAACCCTAACCCTAACTTCTAATGGTGAATCTAATCGTAACTCTACTCCTAATGCTAAACCTAACTGTAATCCTACTTCTAACAATAACCCTAATGGTAACCCTAATTCTAATGCTAATCTTAACTGTAACCCTACTCTTAATACTAACCCTACTCCTAATACTAACCGTAACTGTAACCCTACTTCTAATGCTAACCCTAACTGTAACCCTACTCCTAACGCTAATCCTTCTCCTAACACTATCCTTAACCCTACACCAAACACTAACCCTAACCCTACTCCTACCACTATCCCTAACCCTACTCCATACACTTACCCTAAATGTAACGCTTCTCCAAACATAAACCCTTACACTACTCCTAACGCCAACCCTAACCATAAACCCTACTCCTAACACTAAACCTAAACTTAACCCTACTTCTACCACTAAACCTAACCTTAAAACTACTCCTAACACAAACCCTAAATGTTATCCTACTCCTAACGCTAACCCTACTTCTAAAACTAAACCTAACATTAACCCTACTCTGAACACTAATCCTAACTGTAACCCTACTTCTAAAACTAAACCTAACCTTAACCCTAATACTAACACTAAGCCTAACTGTAACTCTACTTCTAATGCTAGCCCTAAATGTAACCCTACTCCTAACAGTAAACCTAACTGTAACCCTACTCCTAATGCTAAACCTAACCTTAACCCTTCTCCTAAATACTAACCCTAACTGTAACCCTACTCCTAATGCTAACCCTAACTGTTACCCTAATGCTAACACTACTGTAAAGCTACTCCTAATACTAACCCTAACCCTACTCCAAACACTAACCCTAAATGTAACCCTAATTCTAATGTTAATCCTAACTGTAACCCTAGTCCTAATGCTAACCCTAACTGTAACCCTACTCCTAACACTAACCCTAACTATAACCCTAATGCTAGCCCTAACCGTAACCCTTCTCCAAACACAAACCCTAACCGTAACCCTACTCCTAACACCAATCCTAACCGTAATCATACTTCTAAAACTAAACCTAACCTTAACCCTAC
This sequence comes from Taudactylus pleione, assembly GCA_031769625.1. Lineage (NCBI taxonomy): Eukaryota > Metazoa > Chordata > Amphibia > Anura > Myobatrachidae > Taudactylus > Taudactylus pleione. Next base: position 3,652,000 of record JAUIMM010000257.1, read on the forward strand.
TCCTAACACTAACCCTAACTGTAACCCTACTCCTAACGCCAACCCTAATCATAGCCCTACTCCTAACGCCAATCCTAACCGTAACCCTACTTGTAAAACTAAAACCTAACTGTAACCCTACTCCTGATGCTAACCTTAACATTACTCCTAATATTAACCCTAACTGTAACCCTACACCTATCGCTAACCCTAACCTTTACATTAATGCTAACACTACTGTACAGCTACTCCTAATACTAACCCTAACCCTTTTCCAAACACTAACCCTAAAGGAAACCCTAATTCTAACGCTAATTCTAACTGTAACCCTACTCCTAAAGCTAACCCTAACTATAACCCTACTCCTAACGCTAACCCTAACCATAACCCTAATGCTAACCCTAACTGTAACCCTATTCCAAACATTAACCCTAACCCTACTCCAAACACTAACTCTAACCCTTCTCCAAACATAAACACTAACCGTAACCCTACTCCTAACACCAATCCTAACCATAACCAAACCTCTAAAACTAAATCTAACCTTAACCCTACTCTTAACACTAACCCTAACTGTAACCCTACTCCTAACGCCAACCCTAATCGTAACCCTACTCCTAACATTATTCCTAACCCTACTCCAAACACTAACACTAACCATACCCCTTCTCCTAACACATTCCCTAACTGTATCCCTACTCAGGGCCGTCTCTTCCATTGGGCTTTTTGGGCAGCTGCCCAAGGGTCCGAAGCTCCAAGGGGCCCGCCAGCCCCCCTGCAGCCGCGGCCAGTTGTTAAATGTGTTTTTTTATTATCACTGTGTTCCGATCAGCCAGACCCCCAAACCCCTCCCCCCCCCCGACCTTCCGGAAGCACTACTAAGTTGGCTATGACAGCTGCACCCTCCCAACTCCACCTCCCCTGCCCGCTTCCTCAAATCAATGGGCCTTCTGCAGATGACGCGCAGCCTGCGCGGCGCAGGTGACATGACGATGTCACGCTGTTTATGACTGAGTGCCCAAGAAGAAGAGCGGAGGAGCCGGAGTAGTGCGCAATCAACAGGACGCCGGATCGCCTCAGTAAGTGAATCATGCAGAAGGAACTTGTTCCGGGGTCAGCGGGGAGAGGGGGGAATATACTGTGTGTGTTATGTGTATACTGCGTGTGTGTGTTATGTGTATACTGTGTGTGTGTGTTATGTGTATACTGTGTGTGTTATGTGTATACTGTGTGTGTTATGTGTATACTGTGTGTGTATGTTATGTGTATACTGTGTGTGTTATGTGTATACTGTGTGTGTGTGTGTTATGTGTATTCTGTGTATGTGTATGTTATGGGTATACTGTGTGTGTATATGTGTATGTTATCTTATGTGTATACTGTGTATGTTATGTGTATACTGTGTGTGTATGTTATGTGTATACTGTGTGTGTATGTTATGTGTATACTGTGTGTGTATGTTATGTGTATACTGTGTTATGTGTAATGTGTATACTGTGTGTGTATGTTATGTGTATACTGTGTTATGTGTAATGTGTATACTGTGTGTGTATGTTATGTGTATACTGTGTATGTTATGTGTATACTGTGAGTGTATGTTATGTGTATACTGTGTATGTTATGTGTATTCTGTGTATGTTATATGTATAGTGTGTATGTTATGTGTATACTGTGTGTGTGTGTGTGTGTGTGTGTGTGTGTGTGTGTGTGTATGTTATGTGTATACTGTGTATGTTATGTGTATACTGTGTGTGTATGTTATGTGTATACTGTGTATGTTATGTGTATTCTGTGTATGTTATGTGTATAGTGTGTATGTTATGTGTATAGTGTGTATGTTATGTGTATACTGTGTGTGTGTGTGTGTGTGTGTGTGTGTGTGTGTGTGTGTATGTTATGTGTATACTAGGGGTGTGCACCGGCCACTTTTCGTGTTTTGGTTTTGGATCTGGATCTTTCTTCGTGTTTTGGATCTGGATTGGTTTTGCCAAAACCACCCTTCCGTGTTTTGGGTTCTGGGTTTTGTGTTTTGGATCTGTATTTTTTAGAAAAAAAGCATAAACACCACTAAAATCACAGAATTTGTAGGTTTTTCTGCTCCTATGCTATTATTAACCTCAATAACCTTAATTTCCACTCATTTCCAGTCTATTCTGAACACCTCACACCTCACAATAGTGTTTTTATGTCCAAAAGGTTGCACCGAGGTAGCTGGATGACTATGCTAAGCGACACGAGTGGGCGGCACAAACACGTGACCCATCTAGGCGTGATACTGCAGTGGCAGACAGGATGGCAGTTTGAAAAACTAGGCCCCAAACTGTACATAATGCAAAGAAAAAAAAGAGGTGCAAGATGGAATTGTCCTTGGGCCCTCCTACCCACCCTTATGTTGTATAAACAGGACATGCACACTTTAACAAACCAATCATTTCAGTGCCAGGGTCTGCCACACGACAGTGGCTGAAATGATTGGTTCATTTGGGCCCCCACAAAACAAGCTGGCAATTAATCTGTCCCTGCACAAACTGGCTCTACGAAGGCAAGATGTCATCCTCATCCTCCTCATCCACCGATTCCTCACCCTCTTCAGTGTTGTGTACATCCTCATCCTCACAGAGTATTAACTCGTCCCCACTGGAATCCACCACCACAGGTCCCTCTGTACGTTCTGGAGGCTGGTCTCCCTGGAAGAGCTGATAATTCATTTTGATGAACATCATCTTCTCCACATTCTGTGGAAGCAACCTCCTACGCCTTTCGCTGACAAGGTTCCCGGCTGCACTAAACACTCTTTCGGAGTACACACTGGAGGGGGGGCAATTCAGGTAAAATAGAGCCAGTTTGTACAGGGGCCTCCAAATTGCCTCTTTTTCCTGCCAGTACAGGTATGGACTGTCTGACATGCCTACTTGGATGCTGTCACCGATGTAATCCTCCACCATTCTGTCAATGGTGACAGTATCCTATGCAGTGACAGTAGACATGTCAGAAATTGTTGCCAGGTCCTTCAGTCCGGACCAGATGTCCAAACTTGGTCCTGCCTGCCCTGCATCACCGCCAGCGGGTTGCTTAGGATAGCTAAGTTTTTTCCTAGCAGCCCCAGTTGCAGGAGAAAATGAAGAAGGAGCTGTTGACGTGTCACGTTCCGCTTCAGCTGACAGTGTGTTCACCAGCAGGTCTTTGCACCTCTGCAGGCTTGTGTCGGCCAGAAAGAGAGACACCACATAGGCTTTAAACCTAGGATCGAGCACGGTGGCCAAAATGTAGTGGTCTGATTTCAACAGATTGATCACCCTGGAATCCTGGCAAAGCGAATGAAGGGCTTCATCCACAAGTCCCACATGCCGAGCAGAATCGCTCTGTCTTAGCTCCTCCTTCACTTTCTCCAGCTGCTTCTGCAAAAGCCTGATGAGGGGAATGACCTGACTCAAGCTGGCAGTGTCTGAACAGACTTCACGTGTGGCAAGTTCGAAGGGCTGGAGAACCTTGCACAACACGGAAATCATTCTCCACTGCGCTTGAGTCAGGTGCATACCCCCTCCTTTGCCTATGTCATTGGTGGATGTATAGGCTTGTATGGCCTTTTGCTGCTCCATCCTCTGAAGCATATAGAGGGTTGAGTTCCACCGCGTCACAACCTCTTGCTTCAGGTGATGGCGGGGCAGAGTGTTTGCTGGCGCTCCAGTCTTCGGCACGCAGTCGCTGAATGGCGAAAGTGGCCAGACATTTTTCGGGCCACCCAAAGCGTCTCCTGCACGCCCCTGTCGCTTTTCAGAAAATTCTGCACCACCAAGTTTATTGTGTGAGCAAAACATGGGACGTGCTGGAATTTGCCCAGATGTAATGCCCGCACAATATTGGTGGCGTTGTCAGATATCACAAATCCCCAGGAGAGTCTAAGTGGGGTAAGCCACTGGGCGATGATTTCCCTCAGTTTCTCTAAAAGGTTGTCGGCGGTGTGCCTCTTACTGAAACCGGTGATACACAGCGTAGCCTGCCTTGGAGCGAGCTGGCGTTTCTGAGATGCTGCTACTGGGGACGCTGCTGCTGTTGCTGCATAAGGTGATACATCTACCCAGTGGGCTGTCACAGTCATATAGTCCTTAGTCTGCCCTGTTCCACTTGTCCACATGTCCGTGGTTAAGTGGACATTGGGTACAACGGCATTTTTCAGGACACTGAGGACACTTTTTCTGACGTTTCTGTAAAGTCTCTGTATCGCCGGCCTAGTGAAGTGGAATCTAGACGGGATTTGGAACCGGGGACACACTACCTCCATCAATTGTCTAAATCCCACTGCACTAATGGCGGATACCGGACGCACGTCTAATACCAACATAGCAGTCAAGGCCTCAGTTATACGTTTTGCTTGAAGATGACTGCTGTCGTACTTCATCCTCCTCGCTAAGGACTGTAGGAGGGTCAATTGTTTAGTAAAAGTAGTGGTGTTCCTAATTCCTCTCTGGGATGATGAACGACTCCCAGCAGCAGCAACAGCAGCAGCGGCAGCAGGAGGCGTAGCAATGCAGGATCCTCCAGAGGAATCCCGGATAGGAGAGTCAGTCATGCCAGTGACAAGGCCTGCAGGACTACTTCCGATCCTGACTAAGGAGGAAATTGACGAGGAGGGAGTTGACGGTGTGGTTTGCAGGCGCTTGGATACAACAGGACAACGGGATTTAGGTGTCCCTGGACTGCTTACGGTCTTAGCCAAAGTTTCTGAACTTGACAGTAACTTAATATGAACACGCTGCAGGTGCCGTATAAGGGAGGATGTTCCTAGGTGGTTAACGTCCCTATCCCTATTTATTCCACCTTTACATATGGTACATATGGCAAGACAGTTGTTGTCCGGATTTGGATAGAAATATCGCCAGACCAAAGAGGTGGAATGTTTGGTCTTCAGCCCAGGCATGACCATGATGGGCTTTTTCATCCCATGGACAACAACTGTCTTCCCCGGAACCTGATTTAAACAAACCACATCACCATCAGAATCCTCCTCGCCAACTTCCTCCTCAGCGCCAGCTACACCAGTATCCTCATCCTGTTGTACTTCAACAGTGACATCTTCAATTTGCATATCAGCAAGTGGACTGTGGGTGCTCCTTTCAGCACTTGCAGGGGGCGTGCAAATGGTGGAAAGAGCCACCTCTTCCCATCCAGGGCTGGGAAGGTCAGGCATCGCAACCACCACCACGCTTGGACTCTCCTTGGGGATTTGTGATATCTTCTTAGAAAGCACAGTTCTTCGCTGTGCTTTTGCCAGCTTAACTCTTTTGATTTTTTTAGTGGGAGGAGGGCTTCCATCGTCATGTGAAGCTGAACCACTAGTCATGAACATACTAGGGATCGACCTTAGCCGTTCCTTGCCACTCCGTGTCGTAAATGGCATATTGGCAAGTTTACGTTTCTCTTCAGATGATTTAAATGTTTTTTTCAAGGTCATTTTCCTGAACTTTGTCATTTGGGATTGTATGTGCCCTCTACTATGACATTGGGCATCGGCCTTGGCATACGACGTTGATGGCATGTTATCATCTATGTCATGACTAGTGGCAGCAGCTTCAGCACTAGGAGGAAGTGGTTCTTGATCTTTCTCTATTTTATTTTTATCGGAGAAAGTTTGGTCCTCCATTTATGTTATATCGATTTGATATAAACGTGCGGCTAAACACAGAAAATATTTTTTTATTTTTGCTGGAGAGTAGTGCACTTTGTGGGTTACACCACCCTTTAAGAAATGAGCCAGCTGGCTCTTTACTTATGGGACACAGGCGAACGCTTGGCGCTGCTCCTTTGTTGATGCATGTGAGGCTACTGCGCACACAATTCACAAACACAGAAAAAATATTTTGTTATTTGGTTTGGAGTGTACTTTGGGGGTTACAGCACCCTTTAACGGTCAAGCCAGCCGGCCCTTTACTTATGACACAGGCGCACGCTTGGCACTACTTTGTTGATGCACGTGCGGCTACTGCGCACACAATTCACAAACACAGAAAATATTTTTTTTTTGGTTTGGACTGGAGTGTACTTTGGGGTTTACAGCACCCTTTAATGGTCAAGCCAGCCAGCCCTTTACTTATCACACAGGCGCACGCTTGGCACTACTTTGTTGATGCACGTGCGACTACTGCGCACACAATTCACAAACACAGAAAATATTATTTTTTTTTTGTTTGGACTGGAGTGTACTTTGGGGGTTACAGCACCCTTTAACGGTCAAGCCAGCCGGCCCTTTACTTATGACACAGGTGCACGCTTGGCACTACTTTGTTGATGCACGTGCGGCTACTGCGCACACAATTCACAAACACAGAAAATATATATTTTTTTGGTTTGGACTGGAGTGTACTTTGGGGGTTACAGCACCCTTTAACGGTCAAGCCAGCCGGCCCTTTACTTATGACACAGGCGCACGCTTGGCACTACTTTGTTGCTGCACGTGCGGCTACTGCGCACACAATTCACAAACACAGAAAATATTTTTTTTTTTGGTTTGGACTGGAGTGTACTTTGGGGTTTACAGCACCCTTTAACGGTCAAGCCAGCCGGCCCTTTACTTATGACACAGGCGCACGCTTGGCACTACTTTGTTGATGCACGTGCGACTACTGCGCACACAATTCACAAACACAGAAAATATATATTTTTTTGGTTTGGACTGGAGTGTACTTTGGGGGTTACAGCACCCTTTAACGGTCAAGCCAGCCGGCCCTTTACTTATGACACAGGCGCACGCTTGGCACTACTTTGTTGATGCACGTGCGGCTACTGCGCACACAATTAACAAACACAGAAAAAATATTTTATTTGGTTTGGAGTGTACTTTGGGGGTTACAGCACCCTTTATCGGTCAAGCCAGCCGGCCCTTTACTTATGACACAGGCGCACGCTTGGCACTACTTTGTTGATGCACGTGCGTCTACTGCGCACACAATTCACAAACACAGAAAAAATATTATTTTTTTAGCACTCGGGGGGAGCACCCCTGATGGACAGAGCACCCACTGGACAACACTACAGCACCCCTTTAGGACTGGGACACTGCACAGGACTTTGGAGTGGACACAGCCCCTATGGAGAACTGACTGCACAACACAGTCCAGCCAGCCCCTATGGACTTTGAAGTAGTGGACACAGCCCCTATTAACAACAGCAGCACAGCACAACACAGCCAGCCCCTATGGACTTTGAAGTAGTGGACACAGCCCCTATTAACAACAGCAGCACAGCACAACACAAACCACCCCCAATGGACTTTGAAGTAGTGGACACAGCCCCTATGGACAACAGCAGCACAGCGCAGCACAGCACAGCACAACACTACTCTGCACTACACTACACTACACAGCCCAGCCAGCCCTAACTCCCACCATCCCTCTTCACTGTCCACAGCCGAGGGAGAAAATGGCGCCGACGCGGGTACCTTATATAGGATCAAAAACCTGCGAGACTCGGAAGGCGGGATGATGACGTTTTGCCTCGATTTCAGATCCGAGTCAGGCGGGAAAAGTCGAGCCTGACTCGGATCTGCCTCGGATCGGGGGGGCTCGGGGGGGTTCGGATTTCAGAAATCCGACCCGCTCACCCCTAGTGTATACTGTGTGTTATGTTTATACTGTGTGTGTATGTTATGTGTATACTGAGTGTGTGTATGTTATGTGTATACTGTGTATGTTATGTGTATACTGTATGTGTGTGTATACTGTGTGTGTTGTGTATACTGTGTGTGTATGTTATGTGTATAGTGTGTGTGTTATGTGTACTGTGTATGTTATGTGTATACTGTGTGTGTATGTTATGTGTATCTGTGTATGTTATGTGTATACTGTGTGTGTGTGTGTGTGTATGTTATGTGTATACTGTGTATGTTATGTGTATACTGTGTGTGTGTGTATGTTATGTGTATACTGTGTATGTTATGTGTATACTGTGCGTGTGTGTGGGTAGGGGCCCCAGAGCATTGCTTTGCCCAGGGCCCACACTGCTGTTAAGACAGCCCTGTCCCTACTCCTAAAGCTAGTCCTAAACTTAACCCTACTCCTAACACTAACCGTAACTGTAACCCTACTCCTAATGCCAACCCTAATCATAACCCTAATAACTGTAACCCTACTCCTAACATTAATCCTAACTGTAACCCTACTCCCAACACTAACCCTAACTGTAACCCTACTACAAATGCTAACCCTAATTGTAACCCTAAAGCTAACCCTAATTGTAACCCTACTCCTAACACTAATCCTAACTGTAACCCTACTCCTAACACTAACCCTAACTGTAACCCTACTCCTTATGCTAACCCTAATTGTAACCCTACTCCTAACACTAACCCTACTCCTAATGCTAACCCTAATTGTAACCCTAAAGCTAACCCTAACTGTAACCCTAATCCTAACACTAACCCTACTCCAAACACTAACCCTACCGTAACCCTAATTCCAATGCTAATCCTAAACTTAACCCTACGCCTAATGCTAACTCTAGCTGGAACCCTACTAAACCTAACCTTAACCATAACCCTACTCCTAACACTGCATATATCTTCCCCAAGGAATTAACACTCTCATTACTCTGACTGTACTTGCACAAAAAACAAGCAACCTGCTGCCAGAACTATCACTGTACTAACTTGCCTCTGCCTCTACTCCAGTCCAATCCAGTAACAACAGCTCAGGCCAATGAGAACCATAATCCCCAGCTAGTCTTTACTCCAAACACTAACAAGCATTTGAGTTGTATGTTTTTACTTACATTTTGTGATTCCCATGAACACTGTACACTGCTTTACTCACGTTGTCAGTGTCAAAGCCAATCAGTCATCAGTGTGTATTTTTGTATTCAAATTAGGGATGTGCAGGCTCGGTTCTACTCGGTTCCGTTCGGTTCTTTTTACCGAATCTTATTGGCTATCCAAAACTCGTGACAGCTGAAACCCAATAAGATCCGGTAAAAAGAACCGAACGGAACCGAGTAGAACCGAGCCTGCACATCCCTAATTCAAATATAAACACACGTGAAAAAACATTTCCTTTGGAAACCTGTATGTGCTTATCCTTGCACAAACACTGCATACGTGGCTGTCTCCCTACGCAAATCATTCACTTGTATTCTAGCACTACAGTTCCTGATATAGATATGACTGATAAGCAGAAGGTCATTGTGAAAGTTCAATTTCTCTTTGCTGTATAATATTACTGTAATAGATCCTCTGTTAATCTCAGGTATCTGATTTCATAGGTAACCTATTGGGACCAGTCAGCTGACATAGAACTAGCAGTGCTGTATGATTATACTGATTTCATAGGTACTTTGTTATTAATTATTATCTGCAAAAACCAGAGTGACTTAAGGTCTTGCAACTTAACTATTTATTAACTCCTAGATACATGGGATGCTGTTTAGGGTCTTTCTGTTTGTATTAGTATTTTATGACTTGTATATGGTGAGGTTATTGGGGTTTGGGGTGTAATCAGTGACTACACATGTATGCTTCACTATTTACCCAGTAAGCCACAGGCTGCAGGCCTGTTACAAGGCTGCATAGGTTTTTTTTCTAGGTGGTATTATATGGACAGCATAATTTAAAGAGTTAGACAGGAGTTAAACAGGAGGAAGACAGGAGGACAACATTTAAAAAAGAACTCTTTACAACTTGAAAACAATTTAAAAGGATCTTCTGAGCTTCTGGATACCCTGTAACTCAGCCTGAACACGGCTTTTGCTAACAGCCTGCTTCAGCATTGCAAGCAACTACCAGGTGGATTGCTGTATTTAAATTTTTGAATGTATGTTTTTTTTTTACCCTACATTGTTTATATTATTCCTTTGCCACTGTCAATTTATCTCTACACGAATGTAGTATCTACAATTTTTAAACACCTTCTCATCTATAAGAATGCTTTATCCTTAGTTTAAAATCCTGCAACTTTAACAGCTATAAACTCATTTTGTTTATTATATACTCTTGTAGTTGTGCCTTTACATCTACTAACACTGTTCTTCCTTTTATCTGCTTTTTAGACATTTTAACTGTACTATTCCTGTATCTCACTCTCATCATTACTACTGCTGTTTTCTCCCCCCCCCCAATCCCTCATCTACGCAATGTCTCTCTTTTCTTCTACCCCCCCTCACTCAGAAGCTACATAATACTTTCCTCTACCACCAGTTCCTATTTCTTTTCTCCCTCCATAGTCTCCTCCACTTTCTCCTCTCCCTCCTCTGCTCTCTCTCCTTTCATCCCATGTAGTACTCTCCACCGCATCTCCCATAACTCGTAAGCCCTGCACCCTCCCTTTTCTCCAAGTTACACCTCTTCTTCTCAACCCATACCACACTAAACATCCTCCTTGCCCACCACCTGCTGTCACCCTTCCTCACTCAGAAGCCCACCACATTCCTCCTCTCCTTATCCCCCTGCTCTAATTCAATCTCAACCTTACACTACAGCAACCGTAACAATCTCCTTCTCTCTCCTCCCAACTCTGTCCCTCTCTCCTGTCTCCTCTGGAAAGTCTGTCCTGTCTATAATCAACTGGTCCCTGTCCATTACGGTTTCATATTCAACTCCTTTAATCTCCTAGCCATCACCAAATTCTGGACTTACCCATCTGACACCACTTCTACTAGAGCTATCTCCTTTGGGAGCCTCATTCTTTCACACTCCCTGGCTTGGAGGTTGCCACAATGTTGGTGTTGGGGTACTTCTATTATCTGGTCACTCCCACCTACTCTTACCTTCTAAACTCTCCACTTCATTATTTGCATTCAATGCTCATATCAGTTGCCTTTTCCAACTTCCTCGAGTAGCTTACTTTCCTCGTCCCCCTGGCCTTAACTCAAAATTCCATTTTAACTTTGCTTCTTGGCTCCTAACCTTGAAATAGGCTCTCAAGACTCCTCTCTTCCTCAAAGCTTTCCAGTTCTCATCCTAACCCACTACTCCATGTTCCTTCCTCACAATCCAGCCCATCTGTGTCACCCCTGTTTGTCTTCCCCCTCCCCTTTAGAATGTAAGCTCTCACGAGCAGGGCCCTCTTCCCTCATGTGCTTCTCCCTCACTTACTCCAGTTTTAATTTACAACAGCACCTAACACTTGGTTGCTGATGCCCTGCTGCTTATTTAAGTGTTATACCGCAATGTATAAATTTTGTATTTGTCCTGCATTGTTTGTACGGTTAATAACTGTTTTTCTATTGTTATCATTTGTCTATGTACTTGTCTTGTGTGCTCATTTGTTTATGTACTTTGTAAGGTGCTGCGGAACCCTTGTGGTGACATATAAATAAAGGATGATGATAATAACAATAATAATAATAATAATAATAATAATAATTAATAAAAAAAATATATATATTAATAATCTGTAAACCTGACATGAAGATTATTGTTTGACTAGTCTCTCTAAATATCTGCTGTATATGGGCCTCATTCTCAGCCGGACGCAGATCTGAGGCATTTCTTGTATTTCAAACACATGGATTAATGCATCCGCAGTGGCAAAGAGGTCAATGATTGGGATCTCGAGCAGACATACTGTAACCTTCTGAGGAATGGCCGCTTCTGGCGGAAAACATTCATATAACTTTGGAAGGCTATTGGTGTAAGATTTTTCTCACTGGTTTCAAGGTGTTCAGGTACATCAATCACATTTGAGGTATTCATCAAGCTTGCCCTCAGCATGTACTTCACACCTGAGAAGCAGCATATGATTTAATGGTCTAAATTCTATTGGTGCAACTGTAGGCATGTTCATGATTCTTTACATGTTTTTTGGGCTTTCCCTGGTGTTTGGCACATTTTGAGGAAGATAGAATTTTGGGACTTAGGCTTACTCTTTCCCCAGTTGTGTCCCTTTTGCACCTATGTCCACCGACAGTTCCACATAATGATAGATGCATACTTGGTTACATTCTCATTGCTGCACCGGCTGCTATAGCTCAGCAGTGGCAACAACTCTTGACCTCAACCATTGCCATGGCCATTTCCACACAAGAGCTTCCAGATGGAGATGATTGTCCCTATTCCTCTTTGGCCAACTTCTCGTTTATGAAGTAGTACTAATGACATGATGGCCATAGTAAATGCACAATACTGTCATCCTGCCTAGGTTTTTACTGTCTACATTTTGACATTCTAACCATGTTTACATTTTTGACTATCGACATTGTGGCCATGTCTGTATTTTACTGGACATCCTGAACATGTCTATATTTTGATTGTCTACATTTTAATCCTGTTGACATTTTATTCTTTATATAAATGAATTGTCTAATTTATGTCCATGTCTACATTATGTCCCTGCTGACATTTTGACTATCTACATATTGATTGTTGACGTATAGTCCATGTCGACATTTTGTTTTTTTAAATAAAGTACCTTTTGGCATTATGGTGTCTATATTATGAATGTATTTGTTCTTATTTTTGACTCGACATACCACACCCTGGTGGGGTATTGCAGATCATGCAGAATTAACAATTCACAGATTCCCCAGTGAAGTGGGTGGCACAAGCGGCAGATGACACAATTTGCATTAAATCGTCCACAATGCCGGTAATCCCGGCATTGCATAGCAGGGGCTGGGCTACGATGACGCAATCCCGTCCTCAGCCGAGTCCCACCTCCCTCTGCCCCCAAGCCCGCTGCACCTCCACCGAGCCCTGTTCCCTGCAGTATCTCCTCCAGAGGCAGCCAAAAAGTTGGCAAATATGGCTTAGATACCACCAGGTAGCATCCTTCTATAGTGAGGGATAGTGATACACATTCCGGCAGTGGTTCCTGGGCTGGGGTTACCTGACGGATGAAAATAGTCATCGGTGTTTATTATTACAGGAGCACATGGCAACATTTAACAACAGTAAAATATCTCACTAAATAATACAGATTCCACACCTAGTGATACATGACCATGAATTGAATACAAGAACGTACGCAGAGCTCACCAAAGGCCTTATTCTGAGTTGTACACAAACACGGCTGCGTCTTTTACCACAATTGCATCTGCATCTAACGCTAATATGGCGGCTGATTTTATACAAACTGAGATGCCCACTCGCATCGTCTTTAGAGGGTGCATTTCCGTCTTGGTGCAGTTTCTCTGTCTGAGTACGTCCTCCTCTGCAAGCGGTTCAGCATCTTTGAACGCAGCCAGTTTCAGTGACACGCCATCATCGGCTTAGCCACCCCCCGTTACCTCCCAGAGACGCCCACTAAAAACCGCAGACCCTTCATCCGAATCTGTGCTGCGTCTCTGGGCAGTAACTATCAGGGCGCATTCGCAGACTTATGAAATTGACTGTTTTTGAAGGATTTTAGAGTGGAGACCCTTGAAATTGTGCGTTGAAGAGAGTTCCATAGAGTCTGAGCCGCAAAGCTATAAGCGTGACCCCCAAATGGATTAAGTGAGATTCTAGGTACTGCTAATAGTCCTTCATCTACAGATTGCAGTAAGCGAGTGGTGCAATAATGTGTTAGAGGCTACTTCAGGTACCTTGGACCCTGGTTATGTACAGTAAGGCTTTGAAAGTCAGTACGGCAATCTGGAAATAGATTCTCCTCCTTACAAGCAGCCAGTGAAGGGAGTAGAGAATGGGTGTTATGTGGCTGGAACAGGGCTGGTTAGTTAATAGCGTGGCAGTTGCTATTTTTACCATCTGCAAACAGTGCAATTATTTTGCTAGGAGTACCAGGTAGAGGGCATTGCAGTAGTCTAAGCGTGATGATACAAATGCATCTTCTGCGAATTGAGTGGTTGATTCTGACTATGTTCCTCAGATGAAAGAATATTTGATTCTGGCTGATACCTGATGTTCAAGTGTCAAACCTCAATCTGGGACCACACCCTGACTCTGCACATGTTGTTTTACAATTCTGAACCCCCAAGTGTATTAAAGGTCGACAATGCAAAAGGCCTAAAGGTACAAAAGGTCGACAGGTTCAAATGGTTTACACAGCAATAGTTGACACAAAAAATGTTGCTTTTTTTCTTTCAACATTTTTAAGGTTACTGTTAGGCACTAGGGGGAGGCTGCCAGAGAGGACGGTTAGGTTTAGGCACTAGGGGGAGGTGGCCAGAGGGGACGGTTAGGTTTAGACACTAGGGGGAGTTGGCCAGAGGGGACGGTTAGGTTTAGGCACTAGGGGGAGGCTGCCAGAGGGGACGGTTAGGATTAGGCACTAGGGGGAGGCGGCCAGAGGGGACGGTTAGGTTTAGGCACTAGGGGGAGGCAGCCAGAGGGGACGGTTAGGTTTAGGCACTAGGGGGAGGCGGCCAGAGGGGACGGTTAGGTTTAGGCAATAGAGGGAGGATTAGGTTTAGGCTACGATAAGGTTTAGGCACTTGGGGAAGGGTTAGGGTTAGGCTTAAAATTTTAAAAATATGTCAATGTGTGTTGACCATCTGTCCATGTCGACCTTTTGTACCTCTCAACCTAATGCCTATCGACCATTTGGTGTCGACATATACGTCAAACTTTTGTCTGTCGACCTTTTATACCACAGCCCTCTCCCTGCTAGGACAGACTCTAGCTAGTCTAGAAGGGCATGCTCCAAGATATTAGGTAGAACATATAGGGAGCAATAAACTGTTTGACTTGTGGAGAGATTTCATTCACTGGAGACTCTCTGGACACTTAAACATTGTTTAAATTACCTATATGAAAAACTTCAATAATATTTCCCCACTAAGGTTTTTTTAACTTTATTTTGCTGCATGGATCAAAAGGACAGAAAGAAACTCTAACAACAACAATCTCACTATGCGTTTAATCACTAAGCAGTCTATCACTGAATAGCTGTAGATATTGATATTTCTGTTTATGATTATGTCCTCTATGTGTGCAATCGGCTAATGATAAGCTTTATCCATAAGGACTGTGTGTAAACATAGTTGTTGCTAGTTCACATGCAAGAGTCACATTTGTTTGCTGCAAACAGAACAATGCTGGTAGGTAACATTCAGCACAATTGGGGTAATTTTAGCAATCAACAGCAAGGCAAGTCTTCCTTGTTCCTTGTAGCATTCAATGTGACATCACCAAAGAGGATTAATTCAAAAGTTTCCACTAAGCATCACTCTTTCAAACTTACTAATTTTTACCTGGGAGATCCAGAGGGGAAGACCAAGGTGGGAGTTGTGTGTGGTATAGTGCCATGATCCCATCATTGTAGCCCTACCTTCTTCTGTACAATGCCACAATTTACATCTTTGAGCCCATGAACTGCCATCTTCTCTGAAAAACTGGGCGTGATCCCGATAGCCACCGATAACTTCTTAGGGACAGCCATTGATATCGATGGTTAGAAACCATCAATGGCTTGCTACTGATGGTCAACAGTTATGGCATTGAAGGTGGAAGGCCAATGGTTCCATGCCATTTTTGGTCAAATATGTGCTAAGAACCTTATTTGCACTCCATGTTATTTGCGTAGTTTATTATATTTGTTTTGACTATCCGTGTTTTTAGGGCCTGATTCAGCAGTGCAGTGCTGATCGCAGATCCACCGATTATCGGGAATCTGTGCATGCGCAGGAACCATTCTGTGAGTGTGCAGAATGGGTCCTGCATAGTCCCACGCAGACCCTTCAATACCTCTGCCTGATTGACAGACAGGCAGAGGCATTTAAGGTGCGGTACGTATGGCAGGGTCGGCATCGGAACATGTAGTTAGCCACTGTAGCCTATGGGCTGGTGCATAATTAGCCAGCAATGGCAGCTGTGTGGGTGCTGGTAATAGTTGTGTGTTCTCTAAACAGGTGGCTCCTCTAGGACAACACAACTGCAGCTCCTGGTGTCCGATGTAACAGCGAGCAATTTCACAGTGGCAGACAGCTGTGATGAGACTTTTGGGCATATATTTGGCTATTGTTAATTATAACTAATAACAAGCTACAAATATACTTAAGATAAATAAAGAGTTTATGTTTTTATAGTTATTTTTTTCTGTGAAAACTATTATGTATTATTTATAAGGTTTGCATTATGGATTAGTCAAGTTAGAAGAGGATATCAGGATCAGTTAAAATACTCTTATAGAAGTTGCATAATCCTGCTATCCTGTGCTAACTTGACTAATTAGACAAAAATCTTTAGATTTTAAATTTTATTTATTTATTTTATATCGATTAGTGAGAAACTGTATCTATTGTTTAATAGATTTATTTCTTTTCCAACTAAATTATCCCCAGTATGTATTAAAATGAACTTGCAAGGACAGCGGTAGCGAAAACCGATGTCCCTGCGAGTTACATCCCGGCTGTCACGGACCGCTGGCCGATCCCTCCAGATACGCCCATCTGAGAATCGCCGCCCGTGACATTTACAAGTTAACTCAGCATGTGTGGTTAAATAAACCTGATAGCTGCCACCAGCAAAGTGGAACTTTAGTATTAAATACAGGGTAAGCCATTGCTCTTACAGTACCTGCTAAACAATTATGCACACTTAGTAAAAAAAGATAACATGGGCCAAATGAGGCCTTGGGTCATAAAAACACAGTTCTAGAACTAGAATTAATGTTTTAATTCAAGAAAATCTTCAAAGCTTAGTTACAAAAATTATAAGATATAATAATGTTACAATAAAAGGGTTCACACAAATTACAATTTCAGAAATACAATAAAAGGGAATAAACAAACCACGTTGACTGTAAGTGGTGAGAGAAGGGGCAGTCTCAATGACGAACTCTGGATCACTCTGTACCGCACAATAGCCCTTCAGAAATGAACAAACTATAGTTGCATTACATATTTATGCCTATCTTCCAGGCACAACCCGACCAGTGGCAAACGCAGGATTTCTTGACAGGGGTTTCCAAATGCTTGATGTTATAGTGAGTGTAACCAGTCTATGAAGAGGACATAATTAGCACTTATCCAGCTTTGCGTCATACAAATTGCATTGTGTATCATAATTCCAGCATATACAGGACCAGCGATCACAGTAAGCCATTAGATGCGGCAGAAGGGCCATCCTGCCTTAGCTGAATGTTTTTATTTCAGATGTGGGCACCATTCCAGAGCATTGGAGCAAGTTCAGGAGTCTGGGGGAGCAGCAGAAGAACCTAGCACTGCCCTGGACATTTATGTACATATTGGTCTCGTTATGTACTGGATAGTGTATTCTTATACAGTATAAATAATTAAGCCAATAGATGGTCTATAGTAGGGGTGTGCACCGGCCACTTTTCGTGTTTTGTGTTTTGGTTTTGGATCTGGATCTTTCTTCGTGTTTTGGATCTGGATTGGTTTTGCCAAAACCACCCTTCCGTGTTTTGGGTTCTGGGTTTTGTGTTTTGGATCTGTATTTTTTTGAAAAAAAGCATAAAAACAGCTAAAATCACAGAATTTGTAGGTTTTTCTGCTCCTATGCTATTATTAACCTCAATAACCTTAATTTCCACTCATTTCCAGTCTATTCTGAACACCTCACACCTCACAATAGTGTTTTTATGTCCAAAAGGTTGCACCGAGGTAGCTGGATGACTATGCTAAGCGACACGAGTGGGCGGCACAAACACGTGACCCATCTAGGAGTGACACTGCAGTGGCAGGCAGGATGGCAGTTAGAAAAACTAGGCCCCAAACTGTACATAATGCAAAGAAAAAAAGAGGTGCAAGATGGAATTGTCCTTGGGCCCTCCCACCCACCCTTATGTTGTATAAACAGGACATGCACACTTTAACAAATCAATCATTTCAGCGCCAGGGTCTGCCACACAACTGTGGCTGAAATGATTGGTTCGTTTGGGCCCCCACAAAACAAGCTGGCAATTAATGTGTCCCTGCACAAACTGGCTCTACGGAGGCAAGATGTCATCCTCATCCTCCTCATCCACCGATTCCTCACCCTCTTCAGTGTGTACATCCTCATCCTCACAAAGTATTAACTCGTCCCCACTTGAATCCACCACCACAGGTCCCTCTGTACCTTCTGGAGGCTGGTCTCCCTGGAAGAGCTGATAATTCATTTTGATGAACATCATCTTCTCCACATTCTGTGGAAGCAACCTCCTACGCCTTTCGCTGACAAGGTTCCCGGCTGCACTAAACACTCTTTCGGAGTACACACTGGAGGGGGGGCAACTCAGGTAAAATAGAGCCAGTTTGTACAGGGGCCTCCAAATTGCCTCTTTTTCCTGCCAGTACAGGTATGGACTGTCTGACATGCCTACTTGGATGCTGTCACCGATGTAATCCTCCACCATTCTGTCAATGGTGACAGTATCATATGCAGTGACAGTAGACATGTCAGAAATTGTTGCCAGGTCCTTCAGTCCGGACCAGATGTCCAAACTTGGTCCTGCCTGCCCTGCATCACCGCCAGCGGGTTGCTTAGGATACCTAAGTTTTTTCCTGGCAGCCCCAGTTGCGGGAGAAAATGAAGAAGGAGCCGTTGACGTGTCACGTTCCGCTTCAGCTGACAGTGTGTTCACCAGCAGGTCTTTGCACCTCTGCAGGCTTGTGTCGGCCGGAAAGAGAGACACCACATAGGCTTTAAACCTAGGATCGAGCACGGTGGCCAAAATGTAGTGGTCTGATTTCAACAGATTGACCACCCTGGAATCCTGGCAAAGCGAATGAAGGGCTTCATCCACAAGTCCCACATGCCGAGCGGAATCGCTCCGTCTTAGCTCCTCCTTCACTTTCTCCAGCTGCTTCTGCAAAAGCCTGATGAGGGGAATGACCTGACTCAAGCTGGCAGTGTCTGAACTGACTTCACGTGTGGCAAGTTCGAAGGGCTGAAGAACCTTGCACAACACGGAAATCATTCTCCACTGCGCTTGAGTCAGGTGCATACCCCCTCCTTTGCCTATGTCATAGGTGGATGTATAGGCTTGTATGGCCTTTTGCTGCTCCTCCATCCTCTGAAGCATATAGAGGGTTGAGTTCCACCGCGTCACAACCTCTTGCTTCAGGTGATGGCGGGGCAGGTTCAAGAGTGTTTGCTGGCGCTCCAGTCTTCGGCACGCAGTCGCTGAATGGCGAAAGTGGCCAGAAATTTTTCGGGCCACCCAAAGCGTCTCCTGCACGCCCCTGTCGCTTTTCAGAAAATTCTGCACCACCAAGTTTATTGTGTGAGCAAAACATGGGACGTGCTGGAATTTGCCCAGATGTAATGCCCGCACAATATTGGTGGCGTTGTCAGATATCACAAATCCCCAGGAGAGTCTAAGTGGGGTAAGCCACTGGGCGATGATTTCCCTCAGTTTCTCTAAGAGGTTGTCGGCGGTGTGCCTCTTACTGAAACCGGTGATACACAGCGTAGCCTGCCTTGTAACGAGCTGGCGTTTCTGAGATGCTGCTACTGGTGACGCTGCTGCTGTTGCTGCGTAAGGTGATACATCTACCCAGTGGGCTGTCACAGTCATATAGTCCTTAGTCTGCCCTGTTCCACTTGTCCACATGTCCGTGGTTAAGTGGACATTGTGTACAACGGCATTTTTCAGGACACTGAGGACACTTTTTCTGACGTTTCTGTACAGTCTCGGTATCGCCTGCCTAGTGAAGTGGAATCTAGACGGGATTTGGAACCGGGGACACACTACCTCCATCAATTGTCTAAATCCCACTGCACTAATGGCGGATACCGGACGCACGTCTAACACCAACATAGCAGTCAAGGCCTCAGTTATACGTTTTGCTTCAGGATGACTGCTGTCGTACTTCATCCTCCTCGCTAAGGACTGTTGGAGGGTCAATTGTTTAGTAAAAGTAGTGGTGTTCCTACTTCCTCTCTGGGATGATGAACGACTCCCAGCAGCAACAGCAGCAGCGGCAGCAGTAGGCGTAGCAATGCAGGATCCTCCGGAGGAATCCCGGATAGGAGAGTCAGTCATGCCAGTGATATGGCCTGCAGGACTACTTCCGATCCTGACTAAGGAGGAAATTGACGAGGAGGGAGTTGACGGTGTGGTTTGCAGGCGCTTGGATACAACAGGACAACGGGATTTAGGTGTCCCTGGACTGCTTACGGTCTGAGCCAAAGTTTCTGAACTTGACAGTAACTTTTTATGAACGCGCTGCAGGTGCCGTATAAGGGAGGATGTTCCTAGGTGGTTGACGTCCCTACCCCTACTTATTTCACCTTTACATATGGTACATATGGCAAGACAGTTGTTGTCCGGATTTGGATAGAAATATTGCCAGACCAAAGAGGTGGAATGTTTGGTCTTCTGCCCAGGCATGACCGTGATGGGCTTTTTCATCCCACGGACAACAACTGTCTCCCCCGGAGCCTGATTTAAACAAACCACATCACCATCAGAATCCTCCTCGCCAACTTCCTCCTCAGCGCCAGCTACACCAGTATCCTCATCCTGTTGTACTTCAACAGTGACATCTTCAATTTGCATATCAGCAAGTGGACTGTGGGTGCTCCTTTCAGCACTTGCAGGGGGCGTGCAAATGGTGGAAAGAGCCACCTCTTCCCGTCCAGTGCTGGGAAGGTCAGGCATCGCAACCACCACCACACTTGGACTCTCTTTGGGGATTTGTGATATCTTCTTAGAAAGCACAGTTCTTCGCTGTGCTTTTGCCAGCTTAACTCTTTTGATTTTTTTAGTGGGAGGAGTGCTTCCATCGTCATGTGAAGCTGAACCACTAGTCATGAACATACTAGGGATCGACCTTAGCCGTTCCTTGCCACTCCGTGTCGTAAATGGCATATTGGCAAGTTTACGTTTCTCTTCAGCTGATTTAAATGTCTTTTTCAAGGTCATTTTCCTGAACTTTGCCATTTGGGATTGTATGTGCCCTCTACTATGACATTGGGCATCGGCCTTGGCAGACGACGTTGATGGCATGTTATCGTCTATGTCATGACTAGTGGCAGCAGCTTCAGCACTAGGAGGAAGTGGTTCTTGATCTTTCTCTATTTTATTTTTATCGGAGAAAGTTTGGTCCTCCATTTATGTTATATCGATTTGATATATACGTGCGGCTAAACACAGAAAATAAATTTTTTTTTGGTTCGGACTGGAGTGTACTTTGTGGGTTACAGCACCCTTTAACGGTCAAGCCAGCCGGCCCTTTACTTATGACACAGGCGCACTCTTGGCACTACTTTGTTGATGCACGTGCGGCTACTGCGCACACAATTCACAAACACAGAAAATAATTTTTTTTTGGTTTGGACTGGAGTGTACTTTGGGGGTTACAGCACCCTTTAACGGTCAAGCCAGCCGGCCCTTTACTTATGACACAGGCGCACGCTTGGCACTACTTTGTTGATGCACGTGCAGCTACTGCGCACACAATTCACAAACACAGAAAATAATTTTTTTTTGGTTTGGACTGGAGTGTACTTTCGGGGGTTACAGCACCCTTTAACGGTCAAGCCAGCCGGCCCTTTACTTATGACACAGGCGCACGCTTGGCACTACTTTGTTGATGCACGTGCGGCTACTGCGCACACAATTCACAAACACAGAAAATAATTTTTTTTTAGGTTTGGACTGGAGTGTACTTTCGGGGGTTACAGCACCCTTAACGGTCAAGCCAGCCGGCCCTTTACTTATGACACAGGCGCACGCTTGGCACTACTTTGTTGATGCACGTGCGGCTACTGCGCACACAATTCACAAACACAGAAAATAATTTTTTTTTTGGTTTGGACTGGAGTGTACTTTCGGGGGTTACAGCACCCTTAACGGTCAAGCCAGCCGGCCCTTTACTTATGACACAGGCGCACGCTTGGCACTACTTTGTTGATGCACGTGCGGCTACTGCGCACACAATTCACAAACACAGAAAATAATTTTTTTTTTGGTTTGGACTGGAGTGTACTTTCGGGGGTTACAGCACCCTTAACGGTCAAGCCAGCCGGCCCTTTACTTATGACACAGGCGAACGCTTGACACTACTTTGTTGATGCACGTGCGGCTACTGCGCACACAATTCACAAACACAGAAAATAATTTTTTTTTGGTTTGGACTGGAGTGTACTTTCAGGGGTTACAGCACCCTTTAACGGTCAAGCCAGCCGGCCCTTTACTTATGACACAGGCGCACGCTTGGCACTACTTTGTTGATGCACGTGCGGCTACTGCGCACACAATTCACAAACACAGAAAATAATTTTTTTTTGGTTTGGACTGGAGTGTACTTTCGGGGGTTACAGCACCCTTTAACGGTCAAGCCAGCCGGCCCTTTACTTATGACACAGGGGCACTCTTGGCACTACTTTGTTGATGCACGTGCGGCTACTGCGCACACAATTCACAAACACAGAAAATAATTTTTTTTTAGGTTTGGACTGGAGTGTACTTTCGGGGGTTACAGCACCCTTAACGGTCAAGCCAGCCGGCCCTTTACTTATGACACAGGCGCACGCTTGGCACTACTTTGTTGATGCACGTGCGGCTACTGCGCACACAATTAACAAACACAGAAAATAATTTTTTTTTGGTTTGGACTGGAGTGTACTTTCGGGGGTTACAGCACCCTTTAACGGTCAAGCCAGCCGGCCCTTTACTTATGACACAGGCGCACGCTTGGCACTACTTTGTTGATGCACGTGCGGCTACTGCGCACACAATTCACAAACACAGAAAATAATTTTTTTTTAGGTTTGGACTGGAGTGTACTTTCGGGGGTTACAGCACCCTTAACGGTCAAGCCAGCCGGCCCTTTACTTATGACACAGGCGCACGCTTGGCACTACTTTGTTGATGCACGTGCGGCTACTGCGCACACAATTCACAAACACAGAAAATAATTTTTTTTTTGGTTTGGACTGGAGTGTACTTTCGGGGGTTACAGCACCCTTAACGGTCAAGCCAGCCGGCCCTTTACTTATGACACAGGCGCACGCTTGGCACTACTTTGTTGATGCACGTGCGGCTACTGCGCACACAATTCACAAACACAGAAAATATATTATTTTTTTAGCACTTGGGGGGAGCACCCCTGATGGACAGAGCACCCCCTGGACAACACTACAGCACCCCTTTAGGACTGGGACACTGCACAGGACTTTGGAACTGACTGCACAACACAGTCCAGCCAGCCCCTATGGACTTTGAAGTAGTGGACACAGCCCCTATTAACAACAGCAGCACAGCACAACACAGCCAGCCCCTATGGACTTTGAAGTAGTGGACAACAGCAGCACTACACTACACTACACTACACAGCACTAACTCCCACCCTCCCTCTTCACTGTCCATAGCCGAGTGAGAAAATGGCGCCGACGCGGGTACCTTATATAGGATCCAAAACCCGCGAGACTCGGAAGGCGGGATGATGACGTTTTGCCTCGATGTCAGATCCGAGTCAGGCGGGAAAAGTTGAGCCTGACTCGGATCGGACTCGGATCGGGGGGGCTCGGGGGGGTTCGGATTTCAGAAATCCGAACCCGCTCACCCCTAGTCTATAGCAGTGCACCCGTAATGCTGGCCTTATACCTGCATGATTTTAGTCCGATTGCCCGATTTTCAATGAGTCTTACGATGAATCGTGTAGAAATCATGTATTTTTGTAGTAGGATACGATCCGATGTGCGCTCCCGCATATCCTAAAATGGATCGTATGATCAGATGTGCAGCCCATATTATCCATCATATCATGTGCAGATCGTACCATTTATTTTGTGCATTCGATGCATCGTGCATCCATTCATGTAATTTCAACGACTTTTCCCTGATGAGCGCGTGAGGCACACGATCGATCGTACGACAGATCGCGTGCAATGGAAAACAACAAATCGGCTGCCGGGACTGTCAGGGAGCTCCGGGGAATCGTATGTGACTCTTATCTTAAGCTGGTCATGCAGGTGTATGGCCAGTATTACAGTGCATGTTTTCTAGATCTCTTAGTTGATGCACAGGTGTATTTTAATTATTTCATTTGTGGTACGGAGAAGAACATGCAGCACTAGTAAAATTCTATTATATTGCTATTTCTATTGTGGTCATGGTGTGGGTTGGGGGAGGAGGGTTTCCAGGCAACCAGAACCCACCATGCATTTGCCTATGAACCCGACCCCCCTCCCCGAGGTGATTTTAACCCTTGTCAGCTCAGAGAGGGTTGTCCAGCTGGCTACAGCTTCGGGGTCTCTCTGTCACTTGGGCAGGGGTTATTTTATGATACCTTCAGTTCTGTTAGAAGCTGAGCTCCAATACATGTCAATAAACATACCCCTGGACTTAGGTGAGGAAATACACACCTTTTGAAGACAGTGTGTCTCTGGTATAAGCAATCTTGATTTGATCTCTGTTCAGGAACAGTACACAAAGCTCTTAATTATTTGTATTTTAGCAGAGCTTTGTCAAATGGCTGGTAATTTCCAGGGTCATCTATCTTATGTGGGATTTACACGTTAACACAATTATAACTGAAGCAGGAACGCAGAACTTCCAAACCTCTTTTCAACCTATGTTCAAAGGCTAGTCACCCTTCACACACAAATCATTACAACCAAGTCTAATAAAGGGCAAGTTACATATTTATACCAATAACATATCATGCGCAGTTACAGTATGCCCATGCGGACGCCAAAATCCGCTTTTCGCTATACCAGCCACATTGGAGAATTCTTTCACCTTTCCAAAAGACTCCACCTATGTTTGACACTGCAAATGCACACACTGTCAGTTACCAGAGCCAGTCAGAGGCTACGGGTGATGGATCATAAGATCCCTCTACTGTGAGAATGCCTCCATTGTCATAAAGCGGTTAACACATCTAAGGATATTATTAAGTAAGGTACAATAGTGATAGACACGCCCAATTTGCGGTGCTAGACACACCCAATAGCGGTGGTAGACACACCCAATAGGTGGCTCTGGACACACCCCTCTAATAGATTGTGCTGCACACACCTATCTGGATGCAATCACTTTACTTGTGTGGTGCCCTAAAGGTTGAGTTTTGCACCACTAGGAGCCGGGTTCAGGTGTGATTACTTTAAGTTCTTGCGGAGGGCCTTCCCGTCTTTGAGGTATGGCACAATGTGACAGAGAGGCAAGCCTAAAGTTCCCTTGTAAACAGACACATGACCGGGCCCGGAAAAAAAATCCCTACCTTCTTCCCCTACTATCCTGCTCCAATCCAGACAGATACCCAGAGGAAGGGATTACGGATACCCACCCACCAAGCACTGACCGGGTATCGCTTCCCCTGTTTCCTAACTACTGCATGTAGACACCACTTTACTACATTAAAGGGGGTTGGGCCCACTAGAAGGCACAATGAGGGGGGGGCAAAGGGTGGTACAGTCTCACCACCTGCTGAGGAGCTTCTGCCACCTATGCTCTCCTGCATTGCCCGGGACGCTGTGCACCGCACCAGGCTGTGCTTCTGGACCAGCGGCCTGTGAATAAAGTTTCTGGCTCCTAGCTGGCTTTGGATGAGGCAGCGACAGGGGGGTACTTTCGGCTGATAGAGCCTGGTGATGGCAGACTCCTCCTTATTTCTCTGACTATTGGCAGCAGCGGAGTCCGTTTGCAAGGATGCCTCCCACACTGTCCACGTCTGAAGGTCCAAGGTGATGTCCCTGATATGTCTAATCCTCCTGGGTGGTGGGATATTCACCGGTGGTTCTCTGTAGTCTGGATGACAAGTGGACTGATTAGGCAGCTGCTGGAGTCCTCTCAGGTTTTTACCTTTTTTCTTAATTCTGCATTTCCTGGTGCTCTTCACCAGCGCCAGGCCCCTTCTCTCTTGCATTCAGCGGGGGTCTTCTGAGTCCCAGCAGCAGGCAAGCATATACAGGGCAACTCCACAGCTCCGGGAGTCCTCGGGTGACAGGTCTGACTCTTCCTCTGGGTCTTCAGCGGCCCATACATGGTGCGATTTTTTGCACAATGTGCACGATTTCGAGCGATCGTAACGATCAATCATGCACTTAGGTTTACGATGGCGATGCGCGTCCCGCCTATCGTATAGTTGGATCGTACATCTTACGGGAAAAACATAAGATTGCGATCTATTATGTATGAAGTATGATGATGTATGTATGATCGTAATGATGTGGAACGTATGAAGACTTACAAAGGAAGAATCGCAAGGGCAATCGTACAACCCATCATGAGGTTTCTAATTGCACCATGTATGGCCGCATAGGCAAACGCAGGGGGGGTTGCATCTGCCTGGAAACCCCCCTCCCCAGCCCACACCATGACCACTGTAGAAATAGTAATATAATAGATCGTTACTAGTGCTGCATGTTCTTCTCAGTATCACAAATGAAATAATTAGCACCACCTGTGGATCTTTTAACATGTATCAGCCAGTAATAAATAACCTGTGCACCAACTAGAAAATCTGGAAATCATGCACTGTTAGAGATGCACTGCTATAGAGCCCAATATGTCCAGGGCAGTGCTAGGTTCTTCTGCTGCTCCTCCAGGCTCCCAGACTTGCTCCAATGCTCTGGAATGGTGCCCACATCTAAAATAAAAACATTCGGTTCAGGCAGGAGCGCCTACATCTAATGGTTTACTGTGATCACTGATCCTGTATATGCTGGAATTATTACACACAATACACTACGTATGACGCTTATCAAAGCTAGTTAAGTACTAATTCTGCCCTCTTCATTGACAGGCCACACTTGCTCTAAAATTAAGCATTTGGAAACCCCCCTCTGGAAATCCTGTGTTTGCCACTGGGCCGGCATTGAGGTTCTCTTCACACCAGCGATTCAATGATGACGCCAAGGCAAAACGATTCTCAGGTTTACAATCATCCACGGTCCTGGTCAACGGGGCGCAGGTAAGACAGCCCCTGCTTCTTTCGTCCAGTCCAGTCCAGTCAGGTGATGTCCCCGATATCACTCCCGCGGACCTCTCTCTTATATACTTTGTCCTCCCTTGGCCTGCCTTTGCTCAAGCTTTTCATTGGCCAGGGACCCCAGTGACGGATCACCCCTGGGATCTTCTGTTTGGTTACCCAGGCCACCAATGAGTGAGGGGAGACATTCCCGCACATGGCCTGTTTCTGGTCGATAGGACAAATTTCCCCCTTGGCTGCGAAGAAGCAGCCAGAAACAGCCAGGGCAAATGGGGTCAGGCAAAGTTAATTTTCACTACACAAGGGAGACCCTGTATGACTGGCCTGCTTTATATATGTAAATGAAATAGGAAAGACAAAAAAAAACAACTGTAGGCCCTGCTATTACTCATAGATAAAGGGGAACATGCATAGTATCATGGTGCCACTGATAAATAATGGGTGACACAAAATGTACTGGGCACCACACTTGTACTTATTGCCAGGGACTCCTCCTCTGAGCCCCTGCATCCTGGTGACTCAGACAGTAATAATACATTTCATTGAAAAGTATATCTTATTACTGCAAATCGCAGCGATAAGGAATCCTTAGCATTGAAAGCTGGTTGAATTTATTAATAAATATGCCCTATAGAGACTACACATGTCCAGCTAATAAGCAATTAATAACATACTGTAAGTGCTGCATTTGAACAGGAGCACTGGAAGGGGCCAGCTCTGAAATCATGTATATATTCTATCAATATACAGTTAATGTATTTATCATATTAAAAAATAATAATAATATATATATATATATATATACAGTAAATACTCCTAAAGTATAACAGTTTTAAATGCCCAGGTGCCTTCCCCACACGCACAATGCAGCTAGAATACGTCAATCCAGAGACAGACACAGGCGGCACTCAGGGTCTTTGAAAAGGTGGAAAGGTTGAATATATATATCCTGGAATAGTAGGTTTTGCTTCACTGGAATCGAAACTACAAGTACTGTACTTGCTAACCAATAGGGTGTGTTACTGCACATGGCAACATGCTAGAAGGCAGAGCTTCTGTAACCTTGTGTCAAGTTTTGTTCCATGTGAGTTTAGTAGTTGCAGTTTTTGCTCTGTACAGAGACTGCTACGTGCAGGAAGAGTCATCCTGACCATGCAATCTACGGATACGGGTCAGTATTACTGGATATTTGGTCATAGAAAGCTTCTCTCTCCCCTGTCTCTGCTTACCCGGTTTTGTGTTACATTCAGGTCTGCGGCTGTTCATGAGACGGGGACAGGAACATAGAATGAGAGCACAGACACACATACTGTACATACACACACACACACTATATATATATAGTGTGTGTCTATATATAGTGTGTGTCTATATATATATTTATATATATAGACACACACTATATATATATATATATATATATATATATATATATATATAGTTAGTGTGTGTGTGTGTGTACATATATATATATATATATATATATATATATATAGTGTGTGTATGTATGTGTACACACACACATACATACACACACACACACTATATATATATATATATATATATATATATATATATATATATTACATACACACATTATATATATATATATATATATATATACACATACTCTATATATATATATATATACACATACTCACACACTATATATATATATACACATACATACACACGCACTATATATATATGTACACATACATACACACAACTATATATATATATATATAAATACATAGACACACTGTATATATATAGTATATATACATACACATGCATAAACGCACACTATATATATATAAATACACACACACTATATATATATGATATATATATATATATATATATATATACACACACACATACATACACACACACTGTGTCTATATATATATATATATATATAATACACACACGCTATACATATATATATATATATATATACACACACACACTATATATATATACACATATATGTTTATCTATGTGTGTGTGTATACATATATATATATATATATATATATATATAGTAAGTGTATGTTTCCCACCATTTTACAGACCCACATTCTCTTTTTATTAAGATATAGCCCTGATGAAGTACTTTTAAAGGACGAAACACATGGGGTTAATGTGTTTTTGTTCTTGCTGATTATTTGGGTCCTACTGTCATTCTCATCAACCTGTTAGTGTGCTGAATATGACATCTGGGTGGAAAGTTTGCTGATTTAGCAGTTTTTATTTAATTGATTTTATGTTGAATAAACATTTTTACAAATATTAACAAGAGGCCTTTGGCTAAAAAGGGATTATCTAATCGATTACATCTCATAATTTCACCATCACTGACACATTTACACATTAAGTTAAAGTTAAAAGTGCTTTTTGTAAAAAAATATTATTTTATTGTATATTGCATACCATTTATTGGAGGTACTTTTATATTGTTAAAAAGGCAATTTAATGATGTCTATGGTACTATTTTAGTGCCCTTTCTGTTATATATATATATACACACACACACATTTACCACTGCATTATGTCCATGTGCCAGGGCAAAGGGATAAATACCCGCGCAAGTCTAGCAGACATGCAGCTATTCCCACTAATATAATAATTTCTGCATGAATTTAAATGGGTAACTAGTGTACAGCGAATCAGATAATGAGTGCTGCGGATTAGTCCTGCTCCTGAATATTGTCCTCTCGGGCCCTTAAACCAATTGACGGCCTCCCTAATGGGAGCAACAGAACTGCGGAGTACCTATAATACATATAATTAACCCGTATGATATAATCATACTTGCCAACTCTCCGTCATTGTCAGGGAGACTCCCTGAAATAGTAGCAATCTCCCTGTCTCTCTAAAGAGTCCAGCAATCTCCCTGATTGCACCTTACCCCCATTATGAAGCTTTTATAAAAAAAAAAACCCACAGAGATATATACATTAAAATGTGATAATTAGTATCATTTCCCTGCATTGGGTATAAGGCACAATGGGGAAGATGTATTATAGCGGCACTTACCGTGCCGCTATAACGCTTCCCGCTTCGCCTCTTTACTGAGGCGAAGCAGGAAGCACTACCGATGAGATGTACAAACATCTCATCGGCCGGAGAGGGGGAGCGTTAACTCCCCCCTCCAGCGCTGCCCGTTAGAGACAGCGGCGCATCAGCCTAGTGCTGATGCACTGTGTCTCTGTCCTGGCCGGCTCCAGTGAGCATGCGCAGGATCTCGCAAGTACCTCGAGATCCCCGCGTGGAGCCTGGAGCCAGTAGCCGCCGCAGTAGGGACAGCGCTGTCCCTGCTGTGGGGATAGGCTAGCGCCAGGCTGTAGCTGTCGATAACGACAGCTACAGCCGGCCGAACGGTCATACGTTATGACCTTTCGTACATAGCCCAGGCTATCAGGCATAGCGCCCCTGTCAATTACCGCCCAGACCCCCGATCATACATCGGGGTGAAGCGGTATCAGCACACATAACATGCGCTGATACCGCTTCAGGGCTTCTTACATCTCCCCCAATAATCCCTATGGCTACAGGCATTTTTTGAAAAGTATTAGTGTGTTTTCATCAACAAGTAGATCTTTCTAACTGCTTTGTGGCTTGTTTCCATTTGGATGTAAGTCAGTTATATGACACACCTCTCAGATATAGCAGTACACGCCCACTTTACCACCGTACTCATAGGTGCTGCTTTTCCAATCTCCCTGAAATGCTTTTTCAAAAGTAGACAAGTATGGCTATAATACAGCCAGGTATGATTCAGGAGTAGGACAGAAAACTGAATAATCTTATAAGGCGCTGCTGAGACTTATGTAACCAGCCTGAGTAAGCTAATAGTGGAACTAGCAGTTGTGCACAGTTGGTGCTGATAATTTAGGGTTAGGGTTAGGCTACAAAAAAGTGAGGGTTGGGGGGGGAAGAGGGGAGGATAAGTATACTTATCCGACCACTGTCGTGGTACCAACCATTGGGATGCCGCTGTCAGTATTCTGACAGGAGGCATCCAGACAGCCGGCATTACATACCCATTCCAATTATAATACAGCAAAAACATGGTCCCATGATAAAAATTCAACAAATACAAGAGCAAATGATTATAATACAGCAAAAACATGGTCCCATGATAAAAATTCAACAAATACAAGATCAGATGATTATAACGAAGCAAAAACTGAGAAGATAAACTTGTGATCTTTTTTTTTGCAATCTTAGCACTAAATAAGGACGCCCATTTCCCCATATACACATCCGTAATACCTTGCAAGTCTGCAAAAACATTGGTAACATCAAGTAACATTGGACCCTCACCACAATTACACAAGGTCAGACCTCACTCAGGAATTGGTAAACTTCCTGTACGCAGTGAGAGCTCAGGTTGCGTATGTCATTGCAGTGGCTGATTTATGCACGCCCCTGCAACGGCGTCCCAACGCACTGACAAGCCTGCGTTTCACCGACCACCCCCCTTGCACCTATGGTAGTTACGCCCATGAACATGGGGGTGGGTTGTGTATATAGAAGGCTCTACTTTAGTTATTTTTCTTCTTTATTCTACATTTATTAAAACAAAATAGTGGGCACCCTCATTTGAATGAGAGATCTCTACGTGACTCACACTGTGCAAGTTTGTACTCTGTACAGAGTGAGGATTAGACTTGCCCTTGGCAGCTCGGGGTTTATGCATTCTCTGTTAATGAATAAGTAAGTAAAATTTGATAAACAAGAGCTTTGACCTATTCCACAATCTGCCAAACCAGTTATACAACACGGTATACATTCATAACGAGCTTTGAACTCCTGATAAAGGTAGAAAGAATCTCTGTCTATATCACGATTACTTTAATGTGATTTTTCTTTCTTTGCAGAGTCTTCAAAATCCCTAACAGGGAAAACGGTACTCAAGCCTCATCCAGGTAATAATAAGATGAAATATCAAATTATATAGTAACCTCACCTGCAGCTCACCTGTCCTCTGTACACATTACACAGACAACACACAACTAAACATATGCTTGTTTTTTACTGTGTTTTACTGTAGCTCACCTTACTATATGTCAGCATGAGGTTAGCAATGTTTTTAGTACTCCTGAGTATTAATGAGAGAGGACTTCCCAGGTACTGGCAGGAGCTCACTGTGCTCCCGAGTGTCTCTGTGACATCATCACACACCAGGAAATATTACAGCTGCCCCTGATCATCTCTGAATGATCAAGTAAGAACAGTAGGGTAGATGTATTATAGCAGCACACATCGTGCCACTATAACTTTTCCTGCTTCGCCTCTTTACTGAACATATGCCGGAGTGGCCTCCAGCGATCCCTGCCTGAGCACACAACCCTACAGCATAGTACTGATGCACTGTGTCTCCCTTCCTGGCTGTCTCCAATGGGCATGCCCTGGATCATGCAAGCATTGCGAGATCTCGCGTACAGCCCAGAGCCGTCAGCTGCCACAGCAGGGACAGTGCAGTCCCTGCTGTAGTGTTAGGGCAACGACAGCTGCAGCTGTCAATATCGAGTATTGCAGTTGTCGGAATGGTCAGTGGTACTGACCGTTCATACATTGCCCTGCACATTCTTCAATGACAGGGGTGCATTGTGCACCTGTAATTTAATACCGAACCCCACTTTAATACATGGATGAGAAGCGGTATCAGCGCACATAACGTGCACTGGAGCCACTTCTCCTCCATATTGCCAGGTAATACAGCTACCCCAGTGTGACATTCCTCAACCACCAGCCGCTGCATGCCTCCCAAATTTCAGGCCAGGAAAGTGCAGGAGGTTTGATCATTCTGGCTCGGGGTATGGGCAGAGTGTGAGAGATAGGTGACAGAGGCATATTTTGCCCTGACTTATTATGTGTAAATGTTGGGAGGTATGCTACTGCAATTTAAAAAATGCAGATGGACATTTGTTAATGTTAGGAGCTGATTGGCTGGTACTTTATCGCCATCCACTTTATCAGCCTCCAAGGCTTAGTACATCTCCCCCTTAAACTGCTACTTTATACTAGTGTAACACTTTTTTTACCCTCAAACTGCTACTTCTTACTAATGTAATGCTTTAGCAAACTGATACTTACTAATGGAACACTTTGCTGTATCTTCTCATTCCTTCCTAATGCAACAGTTCTCAGTGTCCTCAGTGTTTGGAGGATAGAGGGTACTTCCATGATGCCTGCTCATTCCTTCCCTGACTGCCTGACTCTGACTGCCTGACTCTGACTGACCTGACAGACCACCCGCAAGTGTTCTTCCCGCCTTTTTATATAGCAGCTGAGCCAATGTGGAGCCTCTCACGCAGAACCCACCGCTGCCCCTGGAGAGGAGACATGTCTGCAGAGCGCCAGGACCACAGACATGCTCCCATGGTAATGCTGCCTCCCACACAGTACCCATCGCTGTGGCTGGAGAGGAGACATGTCTGCAGAGCACCCGGACAGCAGACATGTTGTAGTAAAGCCTACATTCTGTGTGTGGCGGTGGAGGTATGTGCATGCAAAATGCTATATTGCAGTGTCAGCGGATGTAGCATTTAGCATGCAGATATATTTGCCGGAGTTGCGTCCTCATAGTTCTATTAATACTATAGGCGCTGGCCTGATGGTACAGTTGGCAGCTAGCTAAAGGTGAAGCCCTAGACGCCCTCCTATACGGCCTAGCCAGTAATCTGGCAGTATGAGGGCCCACCAGAGATGAGCGAGGATAGAGCATTGTAGCAAGAGTCTGCTTTTCCCCCTATATCGGGAAGGATATTGTACCCCCTCCTGTTTTTGCTCCCCAGTGTAGCAAATACATTTTTATTTAAAAAAAAAGAAAAAAAAAATCTAATTTGAGAAAATTTCCAAAGATATCAGACAGCCCGATGAGGGCAATGGTCTGACAGCCTCTGGCAATTATACCAGAACCACAGGTCCCTACCAAATATGATCTGTTAGTCCCCCCATTGGATTGGTTGCATTTTACTTTTACTTTGCAATGCTGAATTATTTTACAGGCTATTATCTTAAGTGCTACTGTTTCTTACTGGTTGTAATTATTTATGCTTTATGTTGCCGTCTTGAGTACTCCATGTGTCAATCAAGTTTCACCTTTTATCTTATTTTATATCCAATCCATTTTAGAATCCTGGAAATATCTGGTCCTGATCCTTGGTACATGTCTGGTGGCTGTTCCGTTAGTTGTACTGATCACTATAATTGTTGTTCTCCCCAGAACAGGTAAGCACAGATCTCTTTGAAACTCTCCTTAAATCAAAATAGCTGGCAGTATATAATGAAAGCTTAGATACAATACTATACTTCACTGATATTGAACGTCTACTGTATATATGTGATATCATTAAGTTTTCTGGTGTTCCAGCAGAGATCTATCATTGCTCCAAACTTATATTGAAATCAGTCCAAACATATATTTAATATTTAAATTTTATTTTAAAAAGTTTAACATTTTACATACAGCTATGCAGTATCAGCTGTCACCAATTTAAAACACAGGATTCATTTATAAACTCAGTTAATGATGGACAGATTATAATAGTTGGTAATTATAAATAATTCCACAATTAAATTGCAAAACAGAGGCTGAAACATGTATTCTTGGGAGTAAGGTAAAAAAATTCAAATAATAATTTTGCTCCTGGGTACGACCATTCTGCACTGCAGGTAGAACAGATGTGAAATGTACAGAGAGAGTTAGATGTGGGAGGGACGTGTTCAAACTCAGATCTAAATTGCAGTACGGATGCAGCCTCTTTTTACCCAGCCTGTTTGCGCCATATGGTACAAGACGCTCTGCGCGGCTGAGACGCTACGAGAGGAGTCACATACTAAATCTTTTCTTTAAATTTTGTGTCTCAGGGTCTGATTCAGAGATGGACGCTAATGTGATTGCAGCTGCGTTTTCGCACGGACCGCAGCTAGGGACTGCCTTCTCATCTGCGTGCGACGTCGCGTACCAGCGCAATTATCGGTAACATCGATGCACATTGACCAGCCATGTAGCTTTTCTCAAATATAGTAGCTCTCCTCACACGCAGACAGCTCTCATGCGGCGTAGGAGATCACAATAGCTAATTTATGCACGCCCATGTAACGGCATTTAAACGGTTAGACACACCTGCGTTTTTCTTACCACCCCTCGTTACCACCCCAAATGCTGACTACCTGTCATTCACTTTGGGAATGGGTTCTTTGGGCCTGATTCAGAGCCGGACGCAATTAGCGCTCGCTCGTTCAGAAAAAGGGGGTGGCTATTCAAATGAACCGTTCGCTCTTTGCGGTCTGTTGCCGCCTCCTTGTCTGAATGAGCAAACAAAACATGCGGACGTTTATTTGAAAAATACGCCCCTTGGCCGTTCGCATCATACGTCATGTCCGCTATTTATTAGATTAATCGAGTACATCGAACAGCGTATGAACTGCTCGCTATTCTTGTGGTTGGTTTTTCCTACCACTATATTGCGAGCAGTTCTGACTATAAAACAACCAAGTGACGTGGTCAATGACGCTGCTGTTTTAATTATGCACACCCATAAAACGCCCGCTTTGACCTTTAAGCACGCCTGCGTTCTGATCTCCACTCCCCGTTTTCAAGCACCTTCCCCTGTTACCACCCACATACGCCTCATTCTGTCACTCAAAATAGCAGGCATTCGTTATATAGCGAACAAACGATTTTCGGCCGCACTGACTGGTTCGCGCATGTGTATTAAAAACCGTACGCATGCACAGATGGGCGAACATCGGTCGGAACGAGCGTACTGCCGCTTACGAGCGGCTCTGAATCAGGCCCTTTGTGCATGCAGAATCGCAAGACAGTCACTGCGGGTGTGACACAGTAATGTAGCATTTCACATGCAGATACAGCCGCAGTCACACACAGAACATAGGCATGCTGCATATCATTTGTGCATTCTATTTGCATCACTGTGTGAATAAGACACATTTGAAGGTAAAAATACCACACGAAAGATGTTCTGCGCTATCGAGTCGCACGGCGCTCACGTGTTTCGTTTAACGAGACTTGTAGCGCAAGGAGTCAAGATTTATGTGGACACATCTGTAGGTAAAAAGTTGCATATGACGAGCAGTGTAGTTTTGTTACTTCTAATTGTTTTATTTGTGCAAATAAGACACAGTATGAGCAAAAAAAGATGAGTGGCCATGTTGCACGGTGCCTGGTGCACTGTGAGGGACTATTTGG
This sequence comes from Taudactylus pleione, assembly GCA_031769625.1. Lineage (NCBI taxonomy): Eukaryota > Metazoa > Chordata > Amphibia > Anura > Myobatrachidae > Taudactylus > Taudactylus pleione. The sequence continues at coordinate 3,687,956 of JAUIMM010000257.1, forward strand.
CGCAACTTGAGCAGAGTGTATGAGGACACATGTACACCGTTACTTTCTTTTTTTTTGCTTCTGTAAGAGCAACTACTTCTGTTATGTGACAAATGGGCAACTTTTGCCCAGCTGAGGAAACTCCTATGTGAGGAGCTTTGTCTACCAGGTGATGTTGTGGCACAGTCCCCAACTGTCTCTCACATGGAGTATATATTCCTATCACTGTAATGTTTTCTAAGTTAGACCTAGTTATATGGGCAAAGGGGCCATGGCCTATCCTATTGAGGTATGATCATCCTACTTTATAAATAAATATAACATTACATAGGCAGTAAGTAGTAGGAGATAACAATGTGCCCACAGGAAGCTCATTAACCTGTTTTCTTTCTTGGGTTTCAGGTAACCAGGCATGCCATCCTGCAGAAGATGACGTGAAATCCATGACAGACACTTCCTCATGTAAGTTAAATGTACACATAATTGTATGTCTTTCTTTTATATTGTGCCTCACTTGACAAATTGTACCTTTGATGCTGCACACAAATGAGCACTAAGATGACAGGAATTACCAGGCTGCTTGTGCTCTATAACTATTCCTTTCCCTGTAGAGCAGAAACACCCCCCCTGTTCTTTATTGCTCATAGGACTTCAGCCCATAGTCAGGGATTACTCCAAGCTACTGTACAGTATCCCTATATTGGTAAGTGGTCAGGGCAGGCAGCAGACTTCAACCTCAAGAGAAATGGTCAGGACAGGTAAAATTCAGGACAGGGGCAAGAACAAGGAACACAGAAATTAAGACAGACAAGGTACTCCAATGTTGGGTACGACTGTAAACGATGAATGGTGTTCATGGTTGCCTCTATTATCTAGATACAAGTTACATGGCACCAGCCTGTCATGTGATCTTGCTAGGAACATGCCACCTGACCCATCCAACAAGTTTAGGGGACTAGTTATACTTTGGTGTTGTTGATTTTTGAGGAAGTGATGACCTTGGAAGGAACCTTTAATTTCTAGTTTAGATAACAATGAGGCATCCATGTGAATATTGCAGATAGTTACACAAAATAGTACAGAATGGGCAGAGGTCACGGGAAGAGAGTTAAATTCAGGGAGAAGAGGTGTTCCATGAGAAAAGCTGAGAGCTGACAACGTAGCATTATGAGATCACAGTGGATACTGGCCGTGGAGCAGTGGATGGGCCTGAGGTTGAAATACTAAAGGAGCTGTTAAATAGCTGGGAAATGAACCAGGAGAGATCTATCAAGAAGGCCAGAAGATTGAAGGATGTGCAGGAAAAATAGAAATGGAGAGAGTACATGAGGATGAGTATGGGGAAGTAATCCTTAGGCTTTTGCTGTAAGGTGAGGTAGGTGGTTGTACACAAGCTAGCAGGATTACTAACAGATGATAAAATGCATTTTTCCAAACATTAATGGATGACAAAAGCTGATCCTATGTTGTTATTTATCTGTTTACAGTACAATCACCAGAAACCTCCATACAGAAGTTTGCACCATGTGAGGATGATTGGATCTGGTACAGGGGCAAATGTTACTATTTCTCTGAGGACCGTGATACATGGACCAACAGCCAGAGCTTCTGTGCCTCACATAATGCATCCTTGGCACTTATTGATGATGAGACTGAACTGGTGAGTGTGATAGGGGGTCTGGTATGCTATATCATTGGCTTTGTAATAATGCATTAGTTGCTCTTGTATTTAAGGAGCTCATTCAGAACCGCTCGCAAGATGTGATCGCTTGCTGGCAAAAAGGGGCCGGATATTGTAATGAAGTGCTCACACTGCGTCGCGTAAGAATGCCCACTATGTTTTAGCGGGCTACGGCAAAGTGCACTCGCAAGTGTCTAAAGACGCCCCCTTGCCTCTCGCAGCAGACGTCATCTCCATGAAATGATGGATTAATTGGGCCTATCGAGAGTCATCGGAGCTGCTCACAGCTCTTGGGGTTGCCTTAGCCTACCGCAAACACTGCGATCAGTGCTGGCTGAAATACATTAAGGTGACGTGTACCATGACGCTACTTTGTAAATTATGCACGCTCTTTAAATGGCATTTTGGCAACCTGACACACCTGCGTTCACACATCCACTCCCCCGTTCACAAGCACCTTCCCCTGTTACCACCCACAAACGGCACTATCTGTCACTCAAACTAGCCACCTGATAGTGGCTTACGAGCTACCAAAATCAGAATGCAATGAATGACTTGCGCACGCACACTGCGAATTATACGCATGCGCAGATGTGCGAAAATTGCTCCGAGCGAGTGTGCCTTAGCGAGCGGGTATGAATCAGGTCCAAAGTTTCTAATGATGATCAGAGTAAGTCTGGCGGTATCTAGGTTTGTATCTCACCAACAAAGACATGGAGTGTTGGTGAGATTAGATTATATTACTCATGCCATTACATTTCTACATGTTATGTGTTTATAGGCAGTTGGTATTCACCCAAAATATCTGTCTTTTATTCCTGACAGAGGTTGTTGTACAGAGTTAAGGGCATAGACAATCACTGGATTGGTCTAAGATGGAGCAGTACTAATAATGGCTGGACCTGGACTAATGGAACATTATACACTGAGCAGCTGTAAGTTTTCTCTGATTGTATACCTTGGTAATATTAATTACTGTATGATGACTATATTTGCAAGTGCAGTAAGCATCAGTAACAATCTTACTGCTTGCACTCAAAAAATAAATAAAATGAGAACTGCAGGTAGTGTGTGTAGGAGTTGAAAGCACTGGTATGCTTGGTATTGGTATGGCTAAAGATACGTAAGTATGTGATACATATGTGCAGTAGGGAAAAAGTGCAAACTGCAGCCAGAAAAGGCTGCAAATGCATTATCGCCACAATCTACATGAGTCCCTTATGCAGGGCTGGACTAAGGTTGTGGGGGGTCCCCAAGGACTAAAATATAATTATATGTCTGTATTTAAAAGCAATTCACCCAACTCTGCAACACTGATACATACTTTCAGGACACTGGAAGGGATTTGAACACCAAACCTCCTATACCATACCTGGAACTTGAAGTCATGACCTTAAACATGGCAGTGAGACAGCTATTTGCTCCTACGTAGGAAGCCTGGTAATTCTACTTATATGCAGCTTGGTGTAATCAGTTTAAACCATTGCAGCTAAGCAGATCTATGTAGTGTGACTGTGCAGCCACATATCCAATACCCTGCTGCCACACACTACATAGATCTGATTATACTGATGACAACAATTAGTTGTATATCGCTAAAATTATCAGGGTTCTTAAGCAGGAGCAAATAGCTCCATGTGTTTGGCTTCTGCATTGCAGTCAGACTCCTATCAACTTGGTCTGCCTGCCTCACCCCAATACATCAGTAGAACATGGAGCATCAAGTTCCCATCAATTGAAGTAGTTAAGGGAAAACTATTCTAAAGGACGGTGGTGAGTGGCAGGCATAGGGATCCGGTGGCATGTGCCCCCTGAGTCCCCCTTAATCTGACTCTGTAGGCAATTATATACAATATAAACCTTCAGTATCTGATTACTGGTTTACATAAATCAAAGGAGCAAAATTTTATTTCTGTGTTTCCCTTGTATCAAATGTGCTACAAGGGCATACTGATGTTTGGGGCCCATCAATGTATCTCCAATTCTTGACTTGTGTAAACAAAACCTCACTGTCTCAGTGATCTAAAGCCTTATAGTTTTATTAAATCATACGAGTATTGGGAATACTACTGATGTTTATATACAGCCATGGCCAAAAGTTTTGAGAATGACACAAATATTGGTTTTCACAAAGTTTGCTGCTTCAGTGTTTTTAGACCCTTTTGTCAGATGTTACTATGGTGTACTGAAGTAATATTACAGGCATTTCATAAGTTTCAAAGGTTTTTATTGACAATTACATTAAGTTTATGCAAAGGGACAATATTTGCAGTGTTGACCCTTCTTTTTCAAGACCTCTGCAATCCGCCCTGGCATGCTGTCAATCAACTTCTGGGCCACATACTGACTGATGGCCGCCCATTCTTGCCTAATCAATGCTCAAAGTTTGTCAGAATTTGTGGGTGTTTGTTTGTCCACCCACCTCTTGAAGATTGACCACAAGTTCTCAATGGGATTAAGGTCTGGGGAGTTTCCTGGCCATGGACTCAAAATTTCAATGTTTTCTTCCCCGAGCTACTTAGTTATCACTTTTGCCTTATGGCAAGGTGCTCCATCATGCTGGAAAAGGCATTGTTCATCACCAAACTGTTCTAGGATGGTTGGGAGTAGTTGCTCTTGGAGGATGTTTTGGTACCATTCCTTATTAATTGTCAATAAAAACCTTTGACACTTATGAAATGCTTGTAATTTACTTCAGTATACCATAGTAATATCTGACAATAAGGTCTAAAAACACAGAAGCAGCAAACTTCGTGAAAACCAATACTTTTGGCCATGACTGTATATATGACAGCATGTATTAATTGAAAGCATGCTCATGAAAATGTGCACTCTATGCAATATTGTAATAATTTAAAGCAATATCTCACAACGCAGTATTGTCTTTTCGTTTTTCTAGATTTTCAATCCAGAGTTTATCATTAAATTCTGATAAATCCGAATGTGTTTTCCTGAATCATGACCAAGTCAAAAGTGAGAATGAAAAATATCGGAAAAAGTGGATTTGTTCAAATGCTAGGGTTTTTTTGTGATCATGTTAAAATTTGCCTTAACTGACCAGAAGGGGAAGACTTTGACGCAGTTGGTCAGCTTAGCACATATCATTTCAATGTGTGTCACTAACATTCCCTATATTAGCTCCTTTGCCGCTGAGGCCATTTTTCAGCATTTGCACTCATTACATTCCAGCATCATTATCACAGATTTATATTATGCAGTGCCCACACAAATTAAATATTTTGTTTTCAGAAGACTTTCAGAATTTCCGATTAGGCAAGGTTGGGGGAATTTTTCTCCAAGCCTGGATTGCATGCTTTTTCTGTAGTGTAGGTGATTAAAGTCTGTTAACACTTTTAACCTTTAACATTCATGTTTTTGATTCATATAGTTTGATAGAGGGTACTCTTTAAAATGGGGCACAAAATGCCTACAACTTTTATGTTGTACCATAGTGGAGATAGAAGGACTTAAAATCTGTATCCCCTCTGTGTTCATTCTTTTCTTTTACAAAAGTGACCACGACCACTACCAGCCATCCCCACATCTGGACCAGTGGACACAAGTTCATTTTACTTTGTTTTTTTTTGGGTTCCCTCTATCAATTTGGGATTTGATGTTGCAGTGGAGTTAATACAGAGAACAGCGTGAAGTCACTACAGCAGCGCTAATAATGTAATTAGTAAATCAATGACTGCAGAGAATCAAATTTTATATATATATATATATATATATATATATCTCATACATGCTCTGCACTCACCTAATTACATTCCAAACTATATTTCGTTTTGGAAATGTTTGTTCCAAAATATTGCAGTCGTTTGTCAAGCCAGCCACCTTCATCAAAGTCTTCCCCACTGGCCAGTCCGCAAAACCACGAGAGCTGCTCTGCTTCATTTGCCACCAAGCATTACACAAATTATATACACAAGTTATGCTTTTTTCATGGGCTGAGGTCTGTTTATTTACTGTATGTGATGCTAAGGTCTGTTTATTTACTGTATGTGATGCTAAGGTCTGTTTATTTACTGTATGTGATGCTAAGGTCTGTTTATTTACTGTATGTGATGCTAAGGTCTGTTTATTTACTGTATGTGATGCTCACAGAATTATGACTTCTCTATGTTTTACATAAATATTTATTTATTTTTTTAAAATTGAACATCAATATGTGTAGTTACTTATTATTTTTAAACTGAGGGCCCTGTTAACCCCTTAACTGGCTAATATTTGCTACTATAATTGTTGTTTCTGTTTATTACATGTAATTGGTTGCTATTTGGGCCTAATTCGTTCAGTAAAAAATTACAAACAAAAACATTTATACATTAAATAAAAGGATGGTTTTTATATATATATATATATATATATATATATATATATATATATATGTGTATGGCCTGACATACATACATACATCATACATTTTTTTTCTGTAACTGTATAAAACAAAGGTTGCAAGGGAGAATTGTGGGATCAGTTTATTGCCATACAGGGTTTCATACACTATATGGGCTCAAAGGATGCAAGGCGCTATATGAGCCTGGTTCAGAGGCGGACAGTAATGCAAATGCAACTGGATACCCTCATGGATAGCAGTTACTAAAATTCGATAATGCCTTCAAAGCACACCCCAGCATAGGGACGCCCACTGCTGCCTTCTCATATCCGTACGATGACGTGCAACAGCGTAGACATCGGTACCATCGATGCTCATCAGGCAGTCACGTAGCGTGTAAGTCATGTCTGACCAGCTGCAGCTCTCCTGACACGCAGAGAGGTCTCATGCTGCACATGAGAGCACAATGATTAATATTAGGGGTGTGCATCGGCCACTTTTCGTGTTTTGTGTTTTGGTTTTGGATCTGGATCTTTCTTCGTGTTTTGGATCTGGATTGGTTTTGCCAAAACCACCCTTCCGTGTTTTGGGTTCTGGGTTTTGTGTTTTGGATCTGTATTTTTTTGAAAAAAAGCATAAAAACAGCTAAAATCACAGAATGTGTTGGTTTTTCTGCTCCTATGCTATTATTAACCTCAATAACCTTAATTTCCACTAATTTCCAGTCTATTCTGAACACTGAACACCTCACAATAGTGTTTTTATGTCCAAAAGGTTGCACCGAGGTAGCTGGATGACTATGCTAAGCGACACGAGTGGGAGGCACAAACACGTGACCCATCTAGGCGTGATACTGCAGTGGCAGACAGGATGGCAGTTTGAAAAACTAGGCCCAAAACTGTACATAATGCAAAGAAAAAAAGGAGGTGCAAGATGGAATTGTCCTTGGGCCCTCCCACCCACCCTTATGTTGTATAAACAGGACATGCACACTTTAACAAACCAATCATTTCAGCGCCAGGGTCTGCCACACAACTGTGGCTGAAATGATTGGTTCGTTTGGGCCCCCACAAAACAAGCTGGCAATTAATCTGTCCCTGCACAAACTGGCTCTACGGAGGCAAGATGTCATCCTCATCCTCCTCATCCACCGATTCCTCACCCTCTTCAGTGTGTACATCCTCATCCTCACAAAGTATTAACTCGTCCCCACTTGAATCCACCACCACAGGTCCCTCTGTACGTTCTGGAGGCTGGTCTCCCTGGAAGAGCTGATAATTCATTTTGATGAACATCATCTTCTCCACATTCTGTGGAAGCAACCTCCTACGCCTTTCGCTGACAAGGTTCCCGGCTGCACTAAACACTCTTTCGGAGTACACACTGGAGGTGGGGCAACTCAGGTAAAATAGAGCCAGTTTGTACAGGGGCCTCCAAATTGCCTCTTTTTCCTGCCAGTACAGGTATGGACTTTCGGACATGCCTACTTGGATGCTGTCACCAATGTAATCCTCCACCATTCTGTCAATGGTGACAGTATCATATGCAGTGACAGTAGACATGTCAGAAATTGTTGCCAGGTCCTTCAGTCCGGACCAGATGTCCAAACTTGGTCCTGCCTGCCCTGCATCACCACCAGCGGGTTGCTTAGGATACCTAAGTTGTTTCCTGGCAGCCCCAGTTGCGGAAGAAAATGAAGAAGGAGCTGTTGACGTGTCACGTTCCGCTTCAGCTGACAGTGTGTTCACCAGCAGGTCTTTGCACCTCTGCAGGCTTGTGTCGGCCGGAAAGAGAGACACCACATAGGCTTTAAACCTAGGATCGAGCACGGTGGCCAAAATGTAGTGGTCTGATTTCAACAGATTGACCACCCTGGAATCCTGGCAAAGCGAATGAAGGGCTTCATCCACAAGTCCCACATGCCGAGCGGAATCGCTCTGTCTTAGCTCCTCCTTCACTTTCTCCAGCTGCTTCTGCAAAAGCCTGATGAGGGGAATGACCTGACTCAAGCTGGCAGTGTCTGAACTGACTTCTCGTGTGGCAAGTTCGAAGGGCTGGAGAACCTTGCACAACACAGAAATCATTCTCCACTGCACTTGAGTCAGGTGCATACCCCCTCCTTTGCCTATGTCATAGGTGGATGTATAGGCTTGAATGGCCTTTTGCTGCTCCTCCATCCTCTGAAGCATATAGAGGGTTGAGTTCCACCGCGTCACAACCTCTTGCTTCAGGTGATGGCGGGGCAGGTTCAAGAGTGTTTGCTGGTGCTCCAGTCTTCGGCACGCAGTCGCTGAATGGCGAAAGTGGCCAGACATTTTTCGGGCCACCCAAAGCGTCTCCTGCACGCCCCTGTCGCTTTTCAGAAAATTCTGCACCACCAAGTTTATTGTGTGAGCAAAACATGGGACGTGCTGGAATTTGCCCAGATGTAATGCCCGCACAATATTGGTGGCGTTGTCAGATATCACAAATCCCCAGGAGAGTCTAAGTGGGGTAAGCCACTGGGCGATGATTTCCCTCAGTTTCTCTAAAAGGTTGTCGGCGGTGTGCCTCTTACTGAAACCGGTGATACACAGCGTAGCCTGCCTTGGAACAAGCTGGCGTTTCTGAGATGCTGCGACTGGTGACGCTGCTGCTGTTGCTGCGTAAGGTGATACAGCTACCCAGTGGGCTGTCACAGTCATATAGTCCTTAGTCTGCCCTGTTCCACTTGTCCACATGTCCGTGGTTAAGTGGACATTGGGTACAACGGCATTTTTAAGGACACTGAGGACACTTTTTCTGACGTTTCTGTACAGTCTCGGTATCGCCTGCCTAGTGAAGTGGAATCTAGACGGGATTTGGAACTGGGGACACACTACCTCCATCAATTGTCTAAATCCCACTGCACTAATGGTGGATACCGGACGCACGTCTAACACCAACATAGCAGTCAAGGCCTCAGTTATATGTTTTGCTTCAGGATGACTGCTGTCGTACTTCATCCTCCTCGCTAAGGACTGTTGGAGAGTCAATTGTTTAGTAAAAGTAGTGGTGTTCCTAATTCCTCTCTGGGATGATGAACGACTCCCAGCAGCAGCAACAGCAGCAGCGGCAGCAGGAGGCGTAGCAATGCAGGATCCTCCGGAGGAATCCCTGATAGGAGAGTCAGTCATGCCAGTGACATGGCCTGCAGGACTACTTCCGATCCTGACTAAGGAGGAAATTGATGAGGAGGGAGTTGACGGTGTGGTTTGCAGGTGCTTGGATACAACAGGACAACGGGATTTAGGTGTCCCTGGACTGCTTACGGTCTTAGCCAAAGTTTCTGAACTTGACAGCAACTTATTATGAACGCGCTGCAGGTGCCGTATAAGGGAGGATGTTCCTAGGTGGTTAACGTCCCTACCCCTACTTATTCCACCTTTACATGAGGTACATATGGCAAGACAGTTGTTGTCTGGATTTGGATAGAAATATTGCCTGACCAAAGAGGTGGAATGTTTGGTCTTCTGCCCAGGCATGACCGTGATGGGCTTTTTCATCCCACGGACAACAACTGTCTCCCCCGGAGCCTGATTTAAACAAACCACATCACCATCAGAATCCACCTCGCCAACTTCCTCCTCAGCGCCAGCTACACCAGTATCCTCATCCTGTTGTACTTCAACAGTGACATCTTCAATTTGCATATCAGCAAGTGGACTGTGGGTGCTCCTTTCAGCACTTGCAGGGGGCGTGCAAATGGTGGAAAGAGCCACCTCTTCCCGTCCTGTGCTGGGAAGGTCAGGCATCGCAACCACCACCACAATTGGACTCTCCTTGGGGATTTGTGATATCTTCTTAGAAAGCACAGTTCTTCGCTGTGCTTTTGCCAGCTTAACTCGTTTGATTTTTTTAGTGGGAGGAGGGCTTCCATCGTCATGTGAAGCTGAACCACTAGTCATGTACATACTAGCGATCGACCTTAGCCGTTCCTTGCAACTCCATGTCGTAAATGGCATATTGGCAAGTTTACATTTCTCTTCAGCTGATTTAAATGTTTTTTTCAAGGTCATTTTCCTGAACTTTGTCATTTGGGATTGTATGTGCCCTCTATTATGACATTGGGCATCGGCCTTGGCAGACGACGTTGATGGCATGTTATCGTCTATGTCATGACTAGTGGCAGCAGCTTCAGCACTAGGAGGAAGTGGTTCTTGATCTTTCTCTATTTTATTTTTATCGGAGAAAGTTTGGTCCTCCATTTATGTTATATCGATTTGATATATACGTGCGGCTAAACACAGAAAATATTTTTTTATTTTTGCTGGAGAGTAGTGCACTTTGTGGGTTACACCAGCCTTTAAGAAATGAGCCAGCCGGCTCTTTACTTATGGGACACAGGCGCACGCTTGGCGCTGCTCCTTTGTTGATGCACGTGCGGCTACTGCGCACACAATTCACAAACACAGAAAATATATATTTTTTTGGTTTGGAGTGGAGTGTACTTTGGGGGTTACAGCACCCTTTAACGGTCAAGCCAGCCGGCCATTTACTTATGACACAGGCGCACGCTTGGCACTACTTTGTTGATGCACGTGCGGCTACTGCGCACACAATTCACAAACACAGAAAAAATATTTTGTTATTTGGTTCGGAGTGTACTTTGGGGGTTACAGCACCCTTTAACGGTCAAGCCAGCTGGCCCTTTACTTATGACACAGGCGCACGCTTGGCACTACTTTGTTGATGCACGTGCGGCTACTGCGCACACAATTCACAAACACAGAAAATAATTTTTTTTTTGGTTTGGACTGGAGTGTACTTTGGGGGTTACAGCCCCCTTTAACGGTCAAGCCAGCCAGCCCTTTACTTATGACACAGGCGCACGCTTGGCACTACTTTGTTGATGCACGTGTGGCTACTGCGCACACAATTCACAAACACAGAAAATAATTTTTTTTTTGGTTTGGACTGGAGTGTACTTTGGGGGTTACAGCCCCCTTTAACGGTCAAGCCAGCCGGCCCTTTACTTATGACACAGGCGCACGCTTGGCACTACTTTGTTGATGCACGTGTGGCTACTGCGCACACAATTCACAAACACAGAAAAAATATTTTGTTATTTGGTTTGGAGTGTAAATTGGGGGTTACAGCACCCTTTAACGGTCAAGCCAGCCGGCCCTTTACTTATGACACAGGCGCACGCTTGGCACTACTTTGTTGATGCACGTGCGGCTACTGCGCACACAATTCACAAACACTGAAAATATAATTTTTTTTGGTATGGAGTGTACTTTGGGGGTTACAGCACCCTTTAACGGTCAAGCCAGCCGGCCCTTTACTTATGACACAGGCGCACGCTTGGCACTACTTTGTTGATGCACGTGCGACTACTGCGCACACAATTCACAAACACAGAAAATAATTTTTTTGGTTTGGAGTGTACTTTGGTGGTTACAGCACCCTTTAACGGTCAAGCCAGCCGGCCCTTTACTTATGACACAGGCGCATGCTTGGCACTACTTTGTTGATGCACGTGCGGCTACTGCGCACACAATTCACAAACACAGAAAATATATATTTTTTTGGTTTGGACTGGAGTGTACTTTGGGGGTTACAGCACCCTTTAACGGTCAAGCCAGCCGGCCCTTTACTTATGACACAGGCGCACGCTTGGCACTACTTTGTTGATGCACGTGCGACTACTGCGCACACAATTCACAAACACAGGAAATATAATTTTTTTGGTTTGGAGTGTACTTTGGGGGTTACAGCACCCTTTAACGGTCAAGCCAGCCGGCCATTTACTTATGACACAGGCGCACGCTTGGCACTACTTTGTTGATGCACGTGCGGCTACTGCGCACACAATTCACAAACACAGAAAATATAATTTTTTTGGTTTGGAGTGTACTTTGGGGGTTACAGCACCCTTTAATGGTCAAGCCAGCCGGCCCTTTACTTATGACACAGGCGCACGCTTGGCACTACTTTGTTGATGCACGTGCGGCTACTGCGCACACAATTCACAAACACAGAAAATATTTTTTTTTTGGTTTGGACTGGAGTGTACTTTGGGGGTTACAGCACCCTTTAACGGTCAAGCCAGCCGGCCCTTTACTTATGACACAGGCGCACGCTTGGCACTACTTTGTTGATGCACGTGCGACTACTGCGCACACAATTCACAAACACAGAAAATATTATTTTTTTGGTTTGGAGTGTACTTTGGGGGTTACAGCACCCTTTAACGGTCAAACCAGCCGGCCCTTTACTTATGACACAGGCGCACGCTTGGCACTACTTTGTTGATGCACGTGCGGTTACTGTGCACACGATTCACAAACACAGAAAATATATTTTTTTTTGGTTTGGACTGGAGTGTACTTTGGGGGTTACAGCACCCTTTAACGGTCAAGCCAGCCGGCCCTTTACTTATGACACAGGCGCACGCTTGGCACTACTTTGTTGATGCACGTGCGGCTACTGCGCACACAATTCACAAACACAGAAAATATTTTTTTTTTGGTTTGGACTGGAGTGTACTTTGGGGGTTACAGCACCCTTTAACGGTCAAGCCAGCCGGCCCTTTACTTATGACACAGGCGCACGCTTGGCACTACTTTGTTGATGCACGTGCGACTACTGTGCACACAATTCACAAACACAGAAAATATATATTTTATTGGTTTGGAGTGTACTTTGGGGGCTACAGCACCCTTTAACGGTCAAGCCAGCCGGCCCTTTACTTATGACACAGGCGCACACAATTCACAAACACACAAAAAATATTATTTTTTTAGCACTTGGGGGGAGCACCCCTGATGGACAGAGCACCCCCTGGTCAACACTACAGCACCCCTTTAGGACTGGGACACTGCACAGGACTTTGGAGTGGACACAGCCCCTTAGGAGAACTGACTGCACAACACAGTCCAGCCAGCCCCTATGGACTTTGAAGTAGTGGACACAGCCCCTATTAACAACAGCAGCACAGCACAACACAGCCAGCCCCTATGGACTTTGAAGTAGTGGACAACAGCAGCACAGCGCTACACAGCACAGCACAACACTACTCTGCACTACACTACACTACACTACACAGCCCAGCCAACCCTAACTCCCACCCTCCCTCTTCACTGTCCACAGCCGAGTGAGAAAATGGCGCCGACGCGGGTACCTTATATAGGATCCAAAACCCGCGAGACTCGGAAGGCGGGATGATGACGTTTTGCCTCGATTTCAGATCCGAGTCAGGCGGGAAAAGTCGAGCCTGACTCGGATCGGCCTCGGATCGGGGGGGCTCGGGGGGGTTCGGATTTCAGAAAACCGAACCCGCTCACCCCTAATTAATATATATATGCACGCCCACGAAACAGCGTTTAAATGGTCAGACACGCCTGCGGTTATCTAACCCCCCCCCGTTTCTGCCCACAAATGCTCACTATGGCTGACTATGGCACTCACTTTGTGTTTGGGCACTCTGTGCATGTGTGATAGCGTTGCAAATACTGCGTGTGTGCAGTATTTGCACATTTGCGTTAGCAAACAGTCGCTGAATCTGCATAAAAATCGCAATTGCATCCGCCTCTGAATCAGGCCCTATGGTCGCACAGAGTAACAGGAGAGAGGGTGTCATGTGTGCCCAGGTGATGTTAGGCGGTGTCTAGAACAATATCTAGGACTTGCCTTTAATAGAGCCCATTTAAATGTGTGTACTGCAATTTAAAGGACCCATACCAATTAAAATATCCTTGGGCAGGTAATAGAAGTGCTAGCCCAAAAGAAGGGGTCTCACCTTCAAATGCACCTTAGATACACATATACACAGGAAAAAAGGGGGGATAAGCTGCACATCCTAATCTTAATCTTAACATGCCTGAGCCCTGTTGTTCTACAGTAGAAAAAAGGGGGAAATTGCAGTTGCACGCTCTAAAGGTTCATACACACTGGGCGATAATACTGATTACGAAATCGTAATCGTGCAATTGCTCAGTAATTGTGCACAAATCGTGCACCATAATGTAGGAGACGACCAGCAAAGCGCGCTCACGCTGGTCGTTTCCGACATTGTCCACTACAGGGGATCAGGAACGATTGTATGATTACGATGCCGTAATCATACTTTCTTTCCTGATCGCCCAGTGTGTACGCACCTTAAGCACGAAGAATTCTGATGATCAAAATATTTATAATAAACTCCAACAATTAACACATTTTTTAAGTAAGGTTCTTAGTACATGTTTGGCCAAATATGTTTGCCCACCAACCACATCACAGTGAACCTCATCAGGTGGGTCCCTAATTCTGACACATTAAATACATTTATTTAGGATTTACCTTTAATGGCGCCCATTTAAATGTGTGTACTGCATGGTAAAGCACCCATTTCAATTAAAATCACCTGGGGCAGGTGGGACCTTGTATCAAAAGGTTTCTTTAGTTACTTCTTCTTACCAAACACAGTTGGGTCCAAGATGTCGAGTCACCCACAATAGAAATAGAAATATACTGCACACTGTAGTGCATTACCATACTGTAGATAAAAAAAAAACATTTGTGCAGACAAAGGCACTACATAAAAAACATAAAATATCCCCAAGCCCACATTCATACCGAAGTACGCTAAGTGAGATCACTCGGCATACTCCTCCCTCCTAAAACGGGGATTGCTGGAAGGAATCGTTGGTTTTCAGATAGTGGTGTTTTCACACTGGAAAATGAGAGGTAGATTACTAATTTGGGGGCCAGTTGCTGTGCTTTTCTCCCTGTGGGGGTCCTCTCCACCATACATTTGACTCTCCATTTGATGGTATTGCTTCAGCTGTGTGCGTATCGAGCATGGTCTCTGCACTGTGCATTTTTTTTGTTGTGTGCTCTTTCTTGCTGTTTTTTCTGTGTTGCATGGTGGGGAGTGTTGCTTTCTGGTACTCTTTATGAGTGCATACTGTGTGTGTTGTAAGGAGATGTTTGTGCCTCTGGTTTCCCATTGCAGATCTTTCTCCTCTTCCTTTCCTTTTGTTTTCTCCATTTGCTAACATTGGCACCAGCTGCTTTTGGGCCTGGCCTGCTACTTGCTCTGTGCCCTGCAGTCCATATTTGACTCCTGTGTGTCTGTGCTTGCCTGTGCTGTGGTGGTTCAGGCCCATCTGTGGGGCCTGCTGTTTTGTGGGCATTGCGTATTATATTCCAATTGGTCTTTGCATGTTTTTGGTGTGGCTTGTGGTCTGATGCCATTGTATGTGTTTCTTGCCTAGTGCTACAGTGCTTGTGGGCTCCAGCTTTGGGCCATGGTGGGCATGCCTCTTCCATCACTTACTCTGGGATGGCCTTGCATCATCTCTGGTCCTCTGACCTGTTGGCATAGCGCTGTCCATGTGTACTTTCCTTGCCTACTGGACAAAGGCCTGTCCAGCTGATGTGGTATGTTGTCAACCCATTGTTCTCTGGGCCTGATTCAGACCCGTTCGCTAGGCTGCGTTTGCACGCTGCTGACCGATTGTCGCTTTCTGCGCATGCGTATACGGCAAAATGTGCAAACACGAGCCAGTTATTGCAATCGGGAAGCGATCACCCAGAACACACCGACTGCCCGCTAGTTTGAGTGACGGAATGTGCCGTTTGTGGGTGGTGACAGGGGAAGGACTTTGAAAATGGGGGAGAGGTGGTGCGAAAGCAGGCGTGTCTGAGCGTCAAAACGGCGTTCTTTGGGCATGCATAATTAAAAGTTTGCATCATTGTACACGTCACCTGGCTGTTTTTAAGACTGAAGCACTTTCAGTGATTGCAGTAGGGTAGGGTCAACCACAAGCACTGTGTATGCAGGCGACGGTTCCCCATGTTACCGATTGTTATATACACTTCCTGGAGATGACGTGTGCTGCGAAGGGAAAGTGGGTGTCATTAGACTGGCTTGCAATCGCACTGTTGCCGCACACTAAGACATAGCGGGCGTCCTAATGTCTTGCCATGCGATCACGGCTTTTGCATATATTAGCTGCGTGCGAACGTAGCCTTGCGAAAGGATCTGAATTGGCTCCTCTGTCTCTTGGTTTTATTACTCACGTTCTTTGAACCTGGTTGTTGGTGGGAAAGCACTTTTTAGTGGCATTAGTGTAATTTCTAGAGATGAGCGGATTCAGTTCCCAGAGAACCGAACCCACCCGAATTTAGCATATCCGAGTCGGATGCAAGCAGGCTCGGAGGTTCCCGCCTTACTCGGTTCTCGAAACCGAGGCAAAGCCGCCTGTGGAGACTGAACAGGGAGGGTGGGTAGTGTAGGGCTGGGAGAGGTGCTGGTGCTATCTGCTGTGTCCTGGGCTGGTGCTGATCCATTCTGCTCTCTGGTCATGGTGGTGTCACTGTTACTGTGCTGTCTCCTGAGTCCTGATCCATTCCAGTCTCTGGTCACGATGCTGTCACTATCACTGTGCTGTCTGCTGATCCATTCTGGTCACGGTGCTGTCACTGTCACTGTGCTGTCTGCTGTATCCTGGGCTTGTGCTGTGTTCATCTCTGGGCCCAAGTTCTGAACTCCAAAAAAAAAAAAAAAAAAAAATCAAAGTGTCTTTATTATATTTTTCTGTGTGTGCTCGTGGGTGTTAGGCTTAACCGCAGTAGCGCACAAGAACCAGCCAGTGCTGCCCGACTCCAGTCGTGCTCATTAAAAAAAAAAAACAATACAAGTGCCTTATATAGTTATATTTTTTTCTTCTGTGTGTACGTGCATGGGTGTTAGGCTGAACCACAGTAGCGCACAAGATCCAGCGACTCCAGTCGTGCTCTATCAAAAAAAATAAAATTTAAAGTGTCATATTTTATTCTTCTGTGTGCTCTTGGGTGTTAGGCTTAACCGCTGTAGTGCACAAGAGCCATCCAGCAACGCAAGTTGCAACCTTGTGCTGACAGACTACAGTCGTGCTCCAAAAAAATCTCTGGGGCCAAGTTCTTCTGGAGCTGACATAAAATAAAAATCATCATTTGTCTTTTTTTCTAATATTTTGTGTGTGCGCACGACTGCACGTGTGTGAATTTTGTAACCGCACCTTGGCTACACTATTGGTGACAGCAGTGCAAGGCAGTCAACTTCCTCGACCTCTAGGAAGACCCATGCCCCAGGGCTTAAGTCATGCCATCGATATGGTAAAACAGGTTTAACTGAAATTAAGAAAACAAAAATTGAAAGGATGTTTGCCTTTAGATATACAAAAAAATGGCAATATTCCATTCACTACATGAAGTGGAAAGGAAAGGATAAGGCATTGGCCTTTCTTTATGAATACTGCTGATAGCCCTTCTGCTTGTAGTAGTAGTGGTGGTGTTCCAATTATAAATGTGAAAGTTGTTAAGACAGCTCCGGAAAAACCAACTGTGTGCCCTGAGAAATCGAAATCACAGATCCTCGAGGAGAGTGCAAGTGTGTTTCGCGGTTGCCATGTGTGAGCCCGACCTAAATACTAATGTACTGGAGGATCCTCCAAGTTCCAACATTTGTGTGCCCTCTGTAAATGTGGGGAAGGGCAGTCAACATCTTGCACATGTAGTCATTGAGGATGCTTCTGTGGAATTGCACATGGAGGAGGAGGATATTTTGGTGCATGAAGGCGCTAAGGATTATGAGGATGTCGATGATGGTGATGAGGATGTTGAAGCCGAGGATGTCCTTTGTGTAAGTAAGGCAACATCTGTTGCCCATGGTTTGAAATAGCCAAAGCCCATTGTTGTCTTGCCGGGACAAAAGACAAAAAAATTTACTTCTCACGTGTGGAATTATTTCCATCCCGATCCGGACAACAGTTGTCAAGCCATATGTGCCCGTTGCCATGCAAGAGTGAGTAGAGTAGAGCGAGGGACCTAAACCACCTAGGAACTTCCTCCTTGTTACGTCACTTGGCACGCATTCATCAAATATCAAAGTGTATGTCGCCAAGTTCCAAAACTCAAAACGTAACAAGTCCAGTGTCACCTACCTGCTCCCTCTCTGTGAGATCCAAGCGCCTTCGATCTCCAACACCAACACCTGCTTCATCAACATCCTCATTTGTCATCACAAGTAGTCCTGCTGCATCCAATGTTGGTATTCGAAGCATGATTGACTCCTCTCCTATCCGTGATTCCTCAGAAGGATCCTTGATGACTACGCCTGTTGCTGCTGCTGTTGCTGTCAGTGGATCTTCATCCCAGAAGGGGACCAGGAGGAGGACTACTTGTAGCGTATCCTCCAAAAAACAATTAACTGTTAAACAATCGTTTGCAAGGGCAAACAAGTATGACAGCAATCACACAGTTGCACAGCGGATTACTGATGCCATAACAGCTATGCTGGTATTAGATGTGCGTCCAGTATCCGCCATTACTGCAGTGGGTTTTCAACAGTTAATTCAGGTCCTGTGTCCTCGCTACCAGATCCCTTCTAGATTCCACTTCACTAGAAGAGCAATTCCAAATCTGTATATGGACATTAAAAAAAACCTTTTTAATCTCCTCAGAAATGCCGTTGTACCCACTGTCCACTTGACCACTGATATGTGGACATTTGGGACAGGGCAAACTAAGGATTACATGACTGTGACAGCCCACTGGGTAGGTGTATTACCTACAAGAGTAACAGAAGCAGCAGCAACATCTACCAAAAGACAGCTGATACAGAGGCAGGCTACTCTTTGTATAACTGGTTTCACTGAGAACCTCCTAGAAAAACTCAGAGAAATCATTGCTAAATGGCTTTCCCCACTTGGACTCTCCTCGGGATTTGTAATTTCGGACAATGCCACCAATATTGTGAGAGCATTACATCTGGGCGAATTCCAACACGTCCCATGTTTTGCTCACACAATTAATTTGGTGGTGCAATGTTTTTTAAACAGTGACATGGTCGTGCAGGAACTGCTCTCGGTGGCCCGCAAAATAACCGGACATTTTAGACATTCGGCGACCGCTTGTCGAAGATTGCATAACCAGCAGGTACTGTTAAATTTGCCCTTCCATCAGCTGAAGCAAGAGGTAGTAACTCGATGGAACTCTACCCTCTATATGCTTCAGCGGATGGGGGAGCAGCAAAAGGCCATCCAGGCCTATACAACGGACTATGACATAGGCCGTGGAGAGGGAATGAACCTTACTAAAGTGAAGTGGAGAATAATTTCCATGTTGTGCAAGGTTCTCAAACCCTTTGAACTTGCCACACGTGAAGTTAGTTCAGACACTGCCAGCTTGAGTCAGGTCATTCCCCTCATCCGTCTTTTGCAAAAACAGCTGGAGAAACTGAAGGAGGAGCTAAAACAGAGCGATTGCGCAAAGTATGTTGGTGTTACAAGTCCAGGACTTGTCTCCTGCCAGTATTCCTCCTGCTCCTGACCATGCTTCTAGGTTGCCGGTTGCTAGGAGACCCAGACGTCAGAGGATTTCACGTTTCCTCCTAGTGTTGCCTGATTGGCACCTGATCCTATTTGAACTTCCTGGACTGTCGCCGCCCTGTCGGCTATAGAGTTTTCATGTGGAACTTTTGGTTATGCAAGCTGTTCTCTGTGCATCCAGACTTCCAGCTATATTTTCTACATGCTGTGTGTATTCTTCTCACCGGCTGTTAAGTGACCCAAGTACCCTGGGTCCAAGCAACGCTGTCTCCAGGGCCCTCCAGGCCATACAGCTATCCTGCTTCTATACCATGTTTCAAGTAACGCTGTCTGCAGGCCCCTCCAGGCCATCCAGCTATCCTGCTTCTATACCACGGTTCAAGCATCACTGTCTACAGAGATTCAAGGCCATACAGCTATTCTGCTTCTATACCACGGTTCAAGCATCGCTGTCTACAGAGATTCAAGGCCATACAGCTATTCTGCTTCTATACCACGGTTCAAGCATCGCTGTCTACAGAGCCTCCAGGCCATACAGCTATCCTGCTTCTATACCACGGTTCAAGCATCGCTGTCTACTGAGCCCTCCAGGCCATACAGCTATCCTGCTTCTATACCATGCTTCAAGCATCGCTGTCTACAGAGCCCTCCAGGCCATACAGTTATCCTGTTTCTATACCACGGTTCAAGCATCGCTGTCTACAGAGCCTCCAGGCCATACAGCTATCCTGCTTCTATACCACGGTTCAAGCATCGCTGTCTACTGAGCCCTCCAGGCCATACAGCTATCCTGCTTCTATACCACGCTTCAAGCATCGCTGTCTACAGAGCCCTCCAGGCCATACAGTTATCCTGTTTCTATACCATGGTTCAAGCATCATTGTCTACAGAGCCTCCAGGTTATACAGCTATCCTGCTTCTATACCACGGTTCAAGCATCGCTGTCTACTAAGCCCTCCAGGCCATACAGCTATCTTGCTTCTATACCATGGTTCAAGCATCGCTGTCTACAGAGCCCTCCAGGCCATACAGTTATCCTGCTTCTATACCACGGTTCAAGCATCATTGTCTACAGAGCCTCCAGGTCATACAGCTATCCTGCTTCTATACCACGGTTCAAGCATCGCTGTCTACAAAGCCCTCCAGGCCATACAGCTATCTTGCTTCTATACCATGGTTCAAGCATCGCTGTCAACAGAGCCTCCAGGCCATACAGCTATTCTGCTTCTAAACCATGGTTCAAGCATCGCTGTCTGCTGAGCCCTTCAGGCCATACAGCTATCCTGCTTCTAAACCATGTTTCTAGCAACGCCGTCTACTAGGCCATACAGCAATCCTGCTTCAACACCACGTTTCAAGCACTGCTGTCTACTAGGCCTTTCAGGCCAAACAGCAATCCTGCTTCAACAACAACGTTTCAAGCACCGCTGTCTACTAGGCCCTCCAGGCCATACAGCAATCCTGCTTCAACACCACTTTTCAAGCACCACTGTCTACTAGGCCCTCCTGGCCATACAGCAATCCTGCTTCTATACCAGGTTTCAAGCATCGCTGTCTGCTAGGCCCTCCAGGCCATACTGCAATCCTGCTTCTATACCAGGTTTCAAGCATCGCTGTCTGCTAGGCCCTCCAGGCCATCCAGCAATCCTGCTTCTTCACCAACGTTTCAAGCATTGCTGTCTACTATGCCTTCTACCCATTTAACAACTTTAGTTTGGACTGTAAACCTACAGTATATTCTATTGACTGTCCTATGGTTTCAGCTCCTTATTGCACCATTGACATGTTGTGTTATCACTGGTCCATCATATCATTTATTTAGTAAACTGCCATGATTTAACTATACTTCTTGTGTTTGTTCTTCGATGTGCCACATATCTCTAACACCTCCATCTCAGTCCTAGCAATTGCTAGAGGATCGTAACATTATAGCCGACCAAAAGTTTGGATTACGATGGAGCATACGCAGAACCCAGCACAAATTCTGGCAGCTCAAATTCAGACTCTTACTCAAAAAGTTAATGAACTCTCACTTAAAGTTGAAGATGTCCGTACCTCCTCGTTACAAGTTGCTCTTAAGGAGCCCAAAATGAACTTGCCTGATCATTTCGCTGGGGACAGAAAGTTGTTTGTGAATTTCCGTGAGAGTTCTAAACTTTATTTTCGCATGCGTCCAGTCTCTTCTGGTTCTGAGACACAGAGTTAGACTTATTATTTCCCTGCTTCAGGGTGATCCGCAAACATGGGCATTTGGACTGCCTTCCTCGCATGTTGCCCTTCAGACTGTGGATGCCTTTTTCCTCCAGCTGGGCCTGTTGTTTGAAGACCCAGATAAGGTATCACTTGCAGAATCCAAGCTTCACTGTCTTAAACAGGGACAAAAAGCTGCAGAGGATTATTGTTCTGAATCTCGTAGATGGCCAGTGGAATCAGGCTGGAATGATTCGGCTTTATGTAACCAGTTTCGGATTGGTCTTTCTGAAGAAATAAAGGACATTCTTGTGCAACATTCCCCGGCAAAGACTCTGGATGACTTCATGCAGACAGTTATATGTATTGACCGTCGTTTACGTGAAAGATGGAGAGAGCAGCAGTTGCCTACTATGTCCCCCCGATCTTCTTTGTTGCCTCCTTCACTGGATCGCGAGGAGCCTATGCGAATTGGAGCTTCTCGTCTTTCTCCGGGAGAAAGGCGTAGAAGACGTTCACAAAGTCTCTGTTTGTACTGTGGAGACAAGGCTCATTCCATAAAAGACTGTCCTTTGAAATTCGTAAAAAGGCAGGGTCTAAGTGTACAGAAGAGATTACACTTAGGTTTAGCCTCAATTTCCTCCAAGAATTCAGTACTTGTTCCTGTATCCATTCATTCAGCTAATAAAGAGTTCAAGACACAGGCTTTTTTGGATAGTGGAGCAGCAGCTAATTTTATGGACTATGCGTTCTTTCAGAAGTTAAAGATTCCTGCAGTTCCATTAGAGCAAGAAGTTTCCATTTGTGGCCTGGATGGAGGCTTAATCCTAAAGGAACTCTTAAGGTTAAGACACCTCTTATTCGGCTTACCGTAGGTGTTTCACATATTGAACTCATTTCATTTTTTCTTATGCATAGTCCTTTGATTCCAATTGTTTTGGGCCTTCCGTGGCTAAGATTACACAATCCTTCCATTGACTGGTCCTCTGGGGAGATTATTAACTGGACTCCTGAATGTCAGTCCTCATGCCTTTCACTCCCTGCTGCAATGTCTTGAAGTTTCGTCCGCTTGTAGCATTCCTCCTCAATATTTGGATTTTGCTGATGTGTTTTCGAAACAAAAAGCTATTGCATTGCCTCCACATCGACCATATGATTGCGCCATCAATCTTATTCCTGGTTCTAAAGATGTTAAAGCTGACGCTCTCTACAGAAGTTTCTTCTCTGACAAACAAGTCTCCGTTTCTGAAGAACCCATCATTCCTAAAGATTTCATTCATTTTGCCTTAAACCTTATCTCTAGCTGAGACACTCCAGAGATGCCAATCTGAAGCTCCATTGAATGTTCCTGCTCATCTTCTTTTTGTTCCTGAGAGACTTAGGAAAACTGTCCTTTTGGATTTTCATTCTAAAAAAGCCTTTGGTCATCCAGGCATTTCTAAGACTATGGACATTCTCTCCCGTTCTGTCTGGTGGCCATCCTTAGCCAAAGATGTCCGTGAGTTTGTGTTAGCATGTGAAGTCTGTGCCTGTAATAAGACTCCTCGGACAGCTCCTCCTGGTCTTCTTCTTCCGTTGTCTACACCTAAGAGTATTGCTGACAGGCATCGAAGACCATGTTTTTTGAAAAATTGAGATTTGGTCTGGCTTTCTACTAAGAATATCAAGCTGTGCCAACCTACTCATAAATTGGGACCTAGATTCATCGGGCCTTTTCGCATCATTGCTCAAGTGAATCCCGTCGCTTTCAAGTTGCAACTACCCAATTCTTTATGTATTAAGAACACTTTTCATTGCTCTCTCCTCAAACCGTTTTTTTCTTCCATGAGATTTGGAAGTAAGCCTAGTGCCAAACCTGGTCCAGTGACTATCCATGGTCAACAGGAATTTGTTGTCGAAAGAATTCTGGACTCCAAGATCTCCAGAGGTAAATTACAGTATTTGGTTCATTGGAGGGGTTACGGCCCAGAGGAACGTTCCTGGGTTTCGGAAGATGCACTCCATGCTCCCAGACTGAAAAGACTTTTCTTTCAGAAGTTTCCTGATAAACCTGGATCTGGGGGTTCTTCAACCCCGCATCAAGGGGGGGGTACTGTTACAAGTCCAGTCCAGGACTTGTCTCCTGCCAGTATTCCTCCTGCTCCTGACCATGCTTCTAGGTTGCCGGCTGGTAGGAGACCCAGACGTCAGAGGATTTCACATGTTTCCTCCTAGTGTTGCCTGATTGGCACCTGATCCTATTTGAACTTCCTGGACTGTCGCCGCCCTGTCGGCTATAGAGTTTTCATGTGGAACTTTTGGTTATGCAAGCTGTTCTCTGTGCATCCAGACTTCCAGCTATATTTTCTACATGCTGTGTGTATTCTGCTCACTGGCTTTTAAGTGACCCAAGTACCCTGGGTCCAAGCAACACTGTCTCCAGGGCCCTCCAGGCCATCCAGCTATCCTGCTTCTATACCATGGTTCAAGCATCGCTGTCTACAGAGCCTCCAGGCCATACATCTATCCAGCTTCTATTCCATGGTTCAAGCATCGATGTCTACAGAGCCTCCAGGCCATACAACTATCCTGATTCTATACCATGGTTCAAGCATCACTGTCTACAGAGCCCTCCAGGCCATACAGCTATCCTGCTTCGATACCACGCTTCAAGCATCGCTGTCTTCAGAACCCTCCAGGCCATACAGTTATCCTGCTTCTATACCACGGTTCAAGCATCGCTGTCTACAAAGCCCTGCAGGCTATACAGCTATCCTACTTCTATAACACGGTTCAAGCATCGCTGTCTACAGAGCCTCCAGGCCATACAGCTATTCTGCTTCTATACCACGGTTCAAGCATCGCTGTCTGCTGAGCCCTTCAGGCCATACAGCTATCCTGCTTCTAAACCACGTTTCTAGCTACGCTGTCTACTAGGCCCTTCAGGCCATACAGCAATCCTGCTTCAACACCATGTTTCAAGCACCGCTGTCTACTAGGCCTTTCAGGCCAAACAGCAATCCTGCTTCAACAACATGTTTCAAGCACCGCTGTCTACTAGGCCCTCCAGGCTATACAGCAATCCTGCTTCAACACCACGTTTCAAGCACCACTGTCTACTAGGCCCTCCTGGCCATACAGCAATCCTGCTTCTACACCAGGTTTCAAGCATCGCTGTCTGCTAGGCCCTCCAGGCCATACTGAAATCCTGCTTCTATACCAGGTTTCAAGCATCGCTGTCTGCTAAGCCCTCCAGGCCATCCAGCAATCCTGCTTCTTCACCACATTTCAAGCATTGCTGTCTATTAGGCCTCCTGGCCATTTAACAACTTTAGTTTGGACTGTAAACCTACAATATATTCTATTGACTGTCCTATGGTTTCAGCTCCTTATTGCACCATTGACATGTTGTGTTTTCACTGGTCCATCATATCATTTATTTAGTAAACTGCCATGATTTAACTATACTTCTTGTGTTTGTTCTTCAATGTGCCACGTATCTCCAACACCTCCATCTCGGTCCTAGCAATTGCTAGAGGACCGTAACAGTCAGACTGGTGGATCATGCCCTTGATTCACTTCACCAGGATCCAAGAGTCGTCAATCTATTGAAATCTGAAAAATATGTTTTTTCCACCATTCTGGATCCTAGGTTTAAGTCCTACCTTGCGAGTTTTCCAACAGACCAAAATCTAAAACTAAGCAAAGAGCTGTTGGTCAAAAAATTGTCATCTGCAGCTGCATGTGAAACGTCATCATCTCCTCCTTCAGTTTCAACAGCTGCCAGGAAAAAATTTAATTTTCCTTACAGAATGCCTGCTGGTCATGCAGATCGTTCACCAAAAAATGACATCTGGTCAGGCCTGAGAGAGCTGCCTACTAGTGACATGTCTTCTACCGTGACTATGTGTGATACGGTTTCCATTCGCAGAATGGTGGAGGACTATTTCAGAGATAACATCCTATTAGATATGTCAGACAGTCCCTTTCAATACTGGCAGGAAAAATAGGCAATTTGGAGTCCCATACACAGACTGGCTTTGCATTACTTAAGTTGCTCACCCTCCAGTGTGTACTCCGAAAGAGTTTTCAGTGCAGCTGGCAACCTTGTCAGTGAACGGCGTAGGAGGTTACTTCCTCAAAATGTGGAAAGGATGATGTTCATTAAAATGAATTACAAATTCCACGAGGAAGCCCTCTACCAACAATTACATCAAAAAATTACAGAGGCGCCTATGGTGGATTCCAGCTGGGACAAATTAATATTGTGTGAAGGAGAGGATGTACACACTGATGGTGATGACAAGGACGAGGACGAGGACAACTTGTAATGTAAAGCCAGTTTGTGTATGGGATCAGCTTGTTTTATGGGGGGGTCCAAACAAACCAATAATATCAGCCACAATTGCCAGTCCTTGTCGCTGAAATGATTGGTTTGTTAAACTGTCCTGTTTCATTTACAACATAAGGGTGGGTGGGAGGGCCCAAGGACTATTCCATCTTGCACCTTTTTCCTTTCCATTATGTGCTGGTTGGGGCATTGCTGCCTGACATTTTAAATTAATGTTATGGTTGGTTTAGGAACCAATGATTTATTTTTACATTAATTTATGATCAATTTAACAGCCAGGGGCTGCACCCAATGAATTGTTTTTAAATTAATTTATGATCAATTTAACAGCCAGGGGCTGCACCCAATGAATTATTTTTAAATTAATTTATGATCAATTTAACAGCCAGGGGCTGCACCCAATGAATTGTTTTTAAATCAATTTATGATCAATTTAACAGCCAGGGGCTGCACCCAATTAGTTGTTTTTAAGTTAATTTATGATCAATTTAACAGCCAGGGGCTGCACTCAATTAATTGTTTTTTAAAATAATTTATTATCAATTTTACACCTGGCTGTCACTGTCATCAGCGTAGTTGTGCAGGGGTGCTGTGCTCCTGTCTGTCGAGGTGCTGCTGCCCAAAATAATAAAGAAACAATTTTTTTGTGTGCATGTCAGCCACACCTGTCATCGGCATAGCTGCGCAAGGGTGCTGTGCTGCTGTCTGTCAAGGGGCTACATAAATATTGCAATGAAAACATTTTTTTTAAGTTATTGGGTTACAAAAAGGTTTTTTTTTAATCTTAAGCATAGCAGAAATGTTATCCTAACAGTTATATGCTCTAAAAAACTAAAGCATATATTTCTACAAAAATAAAGCCTAATTATTCCAAAAGAGAGACTGACACCACGGCTAAACATAAGAGTCGCCTTCTGGATGTGAATTGTCTCATTTGCATGGGGAAAACCCAACTCTCAAACGAGATGGATCTCAGCCAGTGGACAACATTGAAATCACCATTAAAAGTCACAATCGAAGACTACAGTGTGGAGAATCTTTCTTCACAGTCTGGAGAGGCCTCAGACAACATGAAAAAAAAAGATGCTGTAGGTGCTGAACTTCAAGGAATTTCTCCATCATGTTCTGCAGTGTGGAAAGGTTTAATTCACATGTTTTGTATAAAGCAGTTCAAAGTTACAGCCTTCAAAGTGTCTGGCTATAACACCCACCTCTACCAGGAATTACCAAAGATTATTACAAGCAAAAGATTCATCTATCCGGAATCTGTCTGGGAATTCATGGATCGAATACACTAAGACATCCAGTGATTCTGTCACTGTGTACTGTAGTCCACTTTATTTCTACCTGAATCGCAAACTGAAATACGGAATAGTAAGCGCAGTCAACATGGAAGCCTTTGTTATTCTGCTGCATGCATGCCAACCAATACTTCCCAGACTACACCCACTGGGGGGATCAGCTCTTGATAATGACCATCCCCATCTGTTGCTAGGCCTTCTTCTTCCAAACCATCCATGCTGGACTTTCTGTCCAAAAAGGTTAAGCAGGGTACAGAAAGAGGAGCTAGATGTCCCCAATGACATTTTTTTTCTTCTATCATAGATGATGTGGAGAAATAAGAGTTTCAGATGTTGGAAGTACAGGGGCTCCCACCTATTTGGCTTCCCTCCAGAGAAAAGAGCTCTGTTCCTCAGGAAGTGTCTATGCCTGAGCTGATAGGTAGGTAGTATCTGCCTGTTTGTAAACACCCTTCAGGAGATGGCAACCCAGAATAACAACAACTATAATATAATGTGTCCACTGATAACCAGCCTGATCCCTTAACAGCAACATACCCCATATGGCCAACTCATAACATGACACCCAGTTAAAAGCCTCCTCTTCCTTATGACACTAATTCAGTTGCTATGGTTGATCAGTTAGCCATGTGTGGTCCACCCAATTTTTGGCCTTCCACATTCTAACATTCACATATCTAAGAAGAGGTGG
This sequence comes from Taudactylus pleione, assembly GCA_031769625.1. Lineage (NCBI taxonomy): Eukaryota > Metazoa > Chordata > Amphibia > Anura > Myobatrachidae > Taudactylus > Taudactylus pleione. The sequence goes on from JAUIMM010000257.1 coordinate 3,715,786, forward strand.
ACAGTGGGAACAATGGCAATTTGAAGGCCACTAACTAATTCTGTTTTTTTTAATGTCCCTGTACAGATCGGAAAATTCTGTTACAGAACAGAAGGTTTGCAAAGGATTATTTATGTCAATTGTCTTTATTTTTGGAAAGCACGCTTCCTGGTCCCCTTCTGGGATGAAAAAAATCAACTCCCAGCAAGCAGGCATGGCGCTCAAGAAAAACACAACGTAATACTTAAACATTAGGTCTGAAATGTTGCATTTGCTGCTCTGTTCCGCTTGTTCACAATATATCTCATATGGTTAAGTGGACAGTGGGAACAACGGGAGTTTGAAGGCCACTAACTAAGTTTTTTTTTAATGTCCCTTTACAGGTTGGGAAATGCCTTTATAGAAGATTTGCAAAGCATTATTTAAGTCAATTTTTTATTTATTTTTGGAAAGCATGCTTCCTGGTCCCCTTGTGAGCTGTGAGGTGGTCAAAATTGACTGGAAACGAGTGGAAATAAATGTTATTGAGGTTATTAATACTGTAGGAACAAAAAAAGGCAAATTTTATGTGATTTTAGCTGTTTTTTTAATTTTTTTAAGAAAAAATCCAGATCCAAAACCAAAAACAAAACACGAAAACAAAACACGGAGGTGAGGTTTTGGCAAAACCAATCCAGATGCAAAACCAGGGGAGATCCAGATCCGAAACCAAAACGAAAACACGAGGGCGGCGCACATCTCTAGTAATTTCAGGATTGTGAGGCACCTTTTCCGTTGTAGTAGGACGAGGGATCCTGCTCTTGTGAGGAGACCTGGGCATTTCCATAGGGAACATTCAACTGGACCAGTAGGCAAGGTAGCTAGTATCAAAATCAATATATGGAGGGCTAAGATGTTATGTTCTCCACATCTTCCTGTTCTGACATGTAATAGTTAACCAGTGCTTTTATAGCCACCCTTCATTCATTCAATAAAAAATGTCATTTAATAAGTTAAGTGACCTTTAGCTGCCAATTATTGTGTTGTGCCATTATTTTAGTAGGGAGAAGAAAGAAAACGTCATTTGGTGTTATTTGGTTTACATCAAGCTATGCAGAACCCATTAGTCCATATGCGGCTTAATATACAAATAATAAATGGATCCATACTACAGTAATACAGTAAATTCAGAAAAAGTCAGACATATACTACCTGTAAATATACAGAAAAATCATTATCCACACTATGGCCCATATTCAATTGCAGGCGAAAAGTCTGGCAAGTTTCGCCTGCCGGACTTTCCACCTACATCGTGTGTTTTTGAAGAAAACACTTTCCAAGTGCATGCCCGCTTTTTGCCCTATACAATTCCAAAAGGATGCGAAAACGGCACCTGGCGAAACTTGAACAGGCAGAAAGTCCTGTCAAAAATGGGGAAATCAGCCTGACACCCCCCAAAAGATGCAATGACGTGGGGGATCACTATGGATACCCCCAAATAGCCCCCCTGAAGCTAATTGGGGTACTTAAGTTGTGACAATAGCTTGTAATTCGCGTGTTTACACAAGTGGTGCAGAATGGTATTAAGCAGTTTTTTGGTGGAAAATAAATAGCCCCATCAAATTTGGGGTCCATGAAAATCGGTGCAAGCATGTTTTAAAGTTGCTAAAGTGAAGTTTTAAAAAAGTTAAAAAATCCACCTGACGCAAGCACCTGCAAACATAAAAACACCTGGGGCATACTTGGGTACCACCCTGGAGTCTATTTTGCAAAGTTTTTAAGTTTGTACCCCAACTTTATTTTTTTTGCCCTTTTTTCAAAGACGTTTTTTGGGGTGTTCTTAAGCTTTTTTAACTTTTTTTTACACAGCTTACCTTTGGGGGACTGTTCCAAGACTGCAGGGGGGTTCCCGCAACTTTGCATCCCAAAACTGCACTTTTTTCCGCCTGCTTCCATAGGCTAAACTTTTTCCTCTATTACATTGCATTGACTTTCCACGTACACTTAAAGTCTTTGCAATTGAATTGGGCGGAAAGTTTCCTCCAGGCGAAATAACATCATCGGCAAAATTGTTGCGCCGATCTCGGCTTTTTGCCTGCAATTGAATACGGGCCTAAGGGTCTGATTCAGCAGAAGACGTTAATGTCATCGCAGCTGCATACTCGCATGGATCGCAGTTGCTAAAATATGCTAATGCCTTTCAAAGCTCAGGCGAGCTTAGACACCCACTTCTGCCTCCTCATATCCATATGACGATGTGTAACAGCGTAAACATCTGTAACATCGACGTACAGCAGGCAGCCATGCTTCATCTGTGGCTAGTCCAACTAGCAGAGAACTCTCATGCTCATCACTAATTTATGCACGCCCATGAAACGGCTTTTAAATGGTCAGATACGCCTGCGTTTTTCTAACCAACCCCCCACCCACCCCTTTATTTACCCAAAACGCTGACTACCTATTACTCACTTTGTGAGATAATTCTCTATGCAAGCGTAATCACAAACCAATCGCTGCACGTTGACAGTGCGGCTTACATGCATGAACAATAGCAAATAATTGCTTGATCTGCATATATATCGAAATTGCGTGCACTGCTGAATCAGGCCGCAAGTTCACACACCCTCTGATCTAGCCGTACTAAAACAGTACAAGCTAGTTCTATAATAAATACCCAAAAAGCAGGTTCCACACTACATTTAAATATACATATACTGTACAGTATATATTCATAAAATATAGCTGATATAGCTACTGTAGTTTGGTAGGCACTAAAAGGTTAATTAAAATCGCTCTGCCCCACTCTAGTCCATCCCACATCCACCTGACCTCAGTTTTTTTCTATTAGTGCCTTAGAGTAAAGCTCATTTCTAGTAAGAGTTTTCATTTTATTTTATTTTTCTTCTCTCAGTCCCTGTTTACAAGGCTCAGAGCATTACTTGTAACGGGACATTAGTTAGTCAGGGAGATCATCTGTGAAGCTCTGGCCCCACTCAGCTACCAGCTTCCAGAAGGGTCACCACACACTTCTCACATTTCCCCAAGGCAACCATAGCCTCCTCCACAACTGCGTCTTAAATGTCACGGCATCGGTCAGGGTGGACGCTGTAACCGGGTGAGGCGAGTGATTATAAATTTATATATAACATGGCCACACTCTAGAAAAAACATATCCAGGTAATTACTAATTAGTAACCACCCCTCTTCTCAGCACCAATCTACACACAGCATTATTGCTTCAGTACCTGGGGAATGCTGCGTGTTGTGTAGAATACACAACCTGGGGGTAAATTTACTAAATTGAGAGTTTTTAGAAGTGAGTTTTAAAGTGATGTTGCCCATAGCAACCAATAAGATTCTAGCTATCTTCTAGAAGGTGCGAGTTAAATGTTAAGTAGAATCTGATTGGTCGCTATGGGAAACATCACTTCTAAAACTCACTTCTAAAAACTCTCACTTTAGTAAATTTACCTCTGGAGTCTGAAATTGTATGCCTCACAAAAAGCCAGATTATGTATTGTGGGAAAGTCTAGGCACATGGTTTTTAGGGGGAAGGGAAGAAACATGATGAAAGCCATTTTGGTTTTATAAAACTTTGTGATATATTCAGTCAAAGTTTAACCTAAATTATACACATTAAAATCCACACTGCAGCCAGATACGCCACCCAAATCCCACAGATACGCACTCCCCCATTCCACCCTCCAAATGAGTAGTCTGCGAGCAAGATCGCAGAAGAGGTCCTGCGCAGGCGCAGACCCCCCAACATCGGAGATGTATGTGAATCATTAGTTTAACTTACAGTACATCTCTGAATCAGGCCCATTTTTCATAGACACCAATTCAAATCCTGGATTTACTAACCATCGTGTTACTAAAACCAATAGAAACTGCAGACAAATTGCACCACAATAGCAGAATTAAACTAGCAAATGAGTGGCAGGTTTGTATGTGAAAAGTGCTCCAATTCATCCAAGCTTCATCATGATGCAAAAAAAAGGGGACTAATTCACTTGTTGCAATATTGCTGAACCAAATATGGCAGAAGTAGGCATTTTGTCTGTGCTCACCACTTATCTAAGACACACAGCACTCCGCCACCTGATTGAAATTGCCCAGGAGGCAGAAACAGGAGGATCAGCAGCTTATTGAGGTAGCACAGAGGCTATGTAGGCCTAGGTTCTTCCGTGGGCAGTTAAATCTCAATACAGTGTCTGATGGTAAGGTCATACAGATGTTTTACGAAAAACAAGAGTTATGGGTTCATAAAGAACCTAAGACTCTATACAGGTGCACTCAAATAGCAAAAAGAATATCAGCTAAAACATAACTTTTATTAATAACCGGTTATTAATAAAAGTTATGTTTTAGCTGATATCCTTTTGCTATTTGAGTGCACCTGTATAGAGTCTTAGGTTTTGGTTCTTTATGAACCCATAACTCTTGTTTTTCGTAATTCAATTTTTTACCCTAGGTGGCACCACTACCCTGCTATATATTTGGTAATGCAATACCGAGATTCACATTAGTGGTGGATATAGGATTTTTTCATATTATTTGCTTTCTAAATTTTAATTCAAGATCAGTGCAGTGAATCTGCCCTCTTCCCCCCTCTCCTCCATTTCATTTACATACAGATGTTTTGCCTCAACTGTAACAACTTTATGAGCCTGTTTGACCTCGTCAAAACTCGAGCCACATACTGCATGGTCACGTGCTGTATTAGGCCTGCACAGGCTACTGGCTGTTCTGTAATTTTACCACTGGGTCCTTCCAGTCAGTCACCTCTATGGTGGTGGGCATGTCACAATCAACCTATATCTCACTAAGGTGCTGGCAGCCCTGAAGACCCTCTCTTACACGCGGAGTGGTAATTTAGAAAGGGGGCGTGCCCTTAAGATGCGCCCCCTGTGAGTGCTGGGGCTGCCCTCCGCTCTCAGAGATGCTGGGCAGCCCCAAAGCTCTCCCTGCAGTGTGAACAGATGCTGTGCACATGCGCACGGCATCTATTTACCCATCGGTTATTGCTTCACCGCAAATTTTCCTCCCCGTGGGACACTGAGGCCCCCTGTTGGGGACGGCATCTGGCGAGCTGTTTCATTAGGGAAAATTTGATGTATAGGATGTATAATACATACATATAAATATCAACACATCCAATACAGGCGCTGTGACACCAATAACCTCAAACACTATACAGTGAAAACACCACCTGTGACTGCAGCTACAGTACCAAACAATGAGGGACTGAAACCACATTAAAATCACAGAAAAGAAACAGATGGAGGGAGCGCTGTCCTCCGATAGTATCAAAATTTTAATGAGTGGCAATTGGTCACTCTTTACACATATCCGGTTAAAAAATTATGCAATAAACATATAAAACAAATATTGATAAAATCACAACATAAAATAACCAGAAGTTTCTAAGTAATGAATGCAATCATATCAAATACAATACATCTGTAAATTGCATCTAATAGACATCACTGTTACCATAATCTCGTTCCTATAACACTCAGTATAATAGCAATTGAAGGCCAGTGAAAATTGAAACAGAGAAAAATCAATTTGGTGATCACCTCCTTAAATGTTGCAACTTGTTAAATAATAGCTACTCGGTGTTGTGGATATCCACAAGAAACAGTGAAAGTCTCCCAATAGGTATGATCTAATCTCCAGTAGTAAATGAGTAGAATAAAAGGAATTGCTCTCCTCCAGCAGTATAAATCAAGCAGTCACCGCTAATTGTAATCAGAAACGACAATGTACATAAAGAACTGTGAGTGTTATTACAGGCGCCGTGCACGGCTAAAAAATAGGGAAATATATTCCCAGCTCACTAGTTGCTTCATGCAGCAGAAAGTTCCATCAGTATTTCCGGAGATTGATTGAGGTAGCTGGTATTGCTGCTTACCTCTTGCTCCACTGCCGTGGGAAGCCGATGTCTTATCTCCCCATTGTACTGTGAGAGCATACATGAAATAGCGCGACTGCAGGGTCCCCGGAGTCAGCCAGTTTCTCAGCCTCTATTGCTCTTACTCTGAAGGTGCCTACACACTTGGCAATGTGCTCACGATCCGACATCATGCACGTTTTCCCTTGAAACTCTCCCCAGCAGCTCTGCACATGATTTGGTGTAAAATTTACAAACGATTTATCCTGCATCCAGACTTTTTCCAGTGCATAGTGTCCTAGTCTGGCAGATCTGCCCTACAGCACGGCAGATCTGAAGAAGCAACGTGCGACCAGCGGGGACACGCTTCGCATCGTTATCGTGAGTGGAGACTCATGATTTGGGCATTTTTTACATGATCTGTCTTTACGATGCGTCGGAATCAGCCCGATCGTGTAAAAAATCACCAAGTGTGTAGACACCTTAAGCTAGCAGCACATGGTGCAGGAATTCCTGGGGCCAGCTGGAGGCTGTATCGCTGCTACTACAGCTGTGATGCGGCAGTACGTAACACGGGATTCCCGGAGCAACAATCAAACTGGCGAGAGCAATTCAGGTCTCGTGCAGGGGACGGAGCTGGACGCGTTTCTCAGCAAAAAGTCATGTGGTGTTTCCTCATTAGGGCAGGGAGCATTTTAGCATTTTAAAATCAGGCTAGCGGGAACACTAAGGCTATGGCTGTTGTTCCTGGTCTATGACTCCTTTGTCACTTTCACAGAGCATAAGTATGATAATGCCCACAAATCCACTAGATCAGTGATAGAACTCACTTTTAGCCTTTTAAAATGTAGGTTTAGGCGCCTTGAGAAATCGGTTGGAATTTTTCTATAAAGTCATAGCAAAGTAGCCGTTATTGCTGCTTTTTATTGCATAATTTGCCATTATATCAGCCTCCTCCCCCAGATTATGCAATAGACAGTGAGCAGGTAGGGGTCTTGTTACCATTAGGTAACTATCAAAGCACGGAAAGTGGCAGGCAGGTCTGGTAGTCTCTAAAAACCATCTTTTTCCACATGTAAGTATACTTCACACCATCAGAAATCTTGTGGGCAACATTACTTGGTAAATTGTTTGTGTGTTAAAAGGACCAATGTTGGTGAAAAGCCATGTTACAAAATATATGTAAAGGTAGAATTAAACTGATTTAGCAAAGATGTTCTGCATAATAAATTCATATATATGTGAATACCAATCTAAAAACCCTTAATAAAAACATTTAAAAAACAAAATAACAGGTTACACTACTATTTCTGGTGCTTGGCCCTTAACTTAGTGTTGTACTACTAGTGAGCAAAAAAATAAAAATTACATCCACAATTTAAATGTTTACTGTATGTAATGTTGAAAAATATTTTTTGTTATGTCAGACCTAATTAATCCATTACTTTATCCGCCAAAAAGCAGAAGTTTTTCCCAAGATTTTTTATTTAAAATATTCATTGTTTTAACAAAAGTGTACAAGGTACATTGTCAACATTGCAAGGTGTAAGTATGACAGTAATGGGAGACAAACAAGAAGACCACCAATTACTAAATGGAATGATGGAAATTAAACAGGTATGTTGCAGAAAACTAAATTTAAAGCATGTTTTCATTTTTCCTTTTAGGAGGCTGAGTAGGAGGTGGGCCAGCAGGGCTTGGCCGTGCATAGCCACCTCCTGTGCAGAGTCCACGCCTGGGTGGTGGTGAGCCAGTGTGTGGAGTGCTGGTCGTGGATGAAGTAGCCTTTGTCTCAGGTATGCGGGCTAATAACTGACTTCCAAAAGAAAGCACATTACTATTTAAATTCTGGTAGGCAGAGTTTCCCAAACTCTGTCACTACAGTCCAGATTTTAAAGATATCCATGGTTGAGTCCAGATATATAAATCAATTTGCCTGAGGTACTAATTAAGTCACCTGTGCTCAAGCATGGATATCCTTAAAATGTGGACTATAATGGCTGAGTTTGGGAAACTGCCCTAAGGCATTAGCTTGGGATTCATACATCCTAAGGAATGATTCTTGGATTTGAATGTGTGAATCATGCATTCTATTTAAGGTAATATTTACAGAATCTACACCTGCACACAACCTATTGAAGGTCACATTAACCACAGACAAAGTATGAATATTGCATATTAAAATTGTGAAAATTGGCATATTTCAGTTCTACCTGTTTGTTCTCAAAAGGGTAACAAAAATTTTGAAGCTAAGGTAAATATAAATAATTATTCTTAAAATTCAATTATTAAATTGACGAACCCCTTTACATCTAAACAGCTCCTATATAGTGACTCTGTAACACCAAAGTTGTATAAAACAAAAGTATTTAGTATACTCATAAAGAGCGCTATATTTGGTATCAAATTAATTTTAATTATGCATAGAAAATTAACAAAAACATAAAAAAATATTTAAAATTATTCACATATGTGACATATTTAAAAAGCCTTAATATACAGTATATCACTGCATTAGACATTTGTCCAGTTTGATTACAAAAATAGTCTGTATCAATCTGATTCCAATATAGAGAGTTCTATTGTAATTAAATGCCCATTCCTTTGGATTAAAGCACACTTGAATGTCTTTATCTAGCCAGCTTGTAAAACTCTCCGCTGCCAGCGCTTGTCTCAACCTCCCCCCTGGATTTTCAAACACATTTGGTGTTCTTACCCACATGTGGGCAGTAGCTCCGAATCTTAGTCCTTCTCTTGTGATGCAGGGGAGGGAGAGCGCGGACAAATTTGTGCCGGCTTACGATGGCAGCAGTCAGCAAGGATCGGCTTGATGTTTAAAGGTGAGTATGGACACCGGGCAAATGATCAGCAAGTTCTTCCACAAAAAGTGCCATATGCAGGAACAGCCCTACATCACAAGAGAAGGACTAAAGGTGCCCACACACATACCGATATACTTACGATCCGACAATGTGTCCGATTTCCCTTGAAGTTCTCCCCGGCTGCTCAGCACACGATATGCACACTATATATGCTGTCCAATCTTCATACAATCTCCTGCAGCCAGACTTTTTTACAGTGCATTATTTCCTAGATTTTCAGATCTGCCGTACTACACAGCAGATCTGAAGATGCGATGTGCGACTAGCAGGGGTGCGCATCGCATCGTGATCGTGTGTGGGGACTCACGATTTGGGCATTTTTTACATTAATAATTATTAAAATTACAGACAGTAGGGCTAATATGGGTGACTCTCTGTAACACATGAAATTAAGCATATAATAAAAATATACACTCACCAGGCCATGGTGGGGCATCAGCACCATGAACATGGAGGCCCTGGACTATTTCTGGTGGCACACACCGGATCTTCAAATTCTAAGTAGACCATCTGAAGTGGGGAAGCACCACCCATCTACCTTTCAGACTTCCTCTCTCCAGACTTCTTCACATGTCGCTGAACCTTTTGTACAGGGCTCAATATCCCTTTTATTATGTCCAACGACATTGACAGCCCTCACCACACTGATACATATTTATTTTTTATGTAGTTGATGCAGCCCGCCTACCATAGTGCTTTATTACTGCAGTGATGAGGACCACACTCTTCTCCTACTCTTTCTCGGGGTCTAAAATCCACTGCTGCTCTTTCTCCTTCCCTGCAACATGGCAGATGCTATATATTTTGCAGATATTTTGTGTGCATCTGCCGATGTGTATGGGCGACCCACCAAACTAACGCTGGCCATAGGAACTGTCGACACTGACATCACAACAGGGTGGGCATTTAAATTTAAATGCCCACCCAGTTGGGATGTCTTGCTAGACACATTGAGCAGCCAATTGGTAATGTGTATGCTTACCAAATTGGTCGCTCATTCTGAGGGACGGTCAGCCGGCTGCTGAGTCGCTTAGGTGTATACCATTCATTACTGCACACTTACCACAAACACCCCAGACACACACAAATACGGGAAATAAAAATTATAAATTCACAACTGACAGCATTTTTAAAAAAAACATTTAAAAGACACTACACAACACATCAATAATCCTGCAAAAAGCTACAACAAACTGCTGTCTATCATAAAGACTAATGCTAACTCCTGCCACCTCAAGCCACTACAGTGCATGTATAATAATTAGATAATTCCAACGCACTGTCATGAAGCTGCTGGTAAAAGGGGTTGTCAATCCCAATAGTAATCACAAGAGATAAAAAAAAACATAAAAACCAATGCTAATCCGAAACATAAATGATGGATGGTTTGGAATTAAACCTTAAACATTTATTCAATTTACTGAAATATGCACTATTGTGCAAGTAATGATCTGAAAAAGTGCTGTAAAAAAATAATTATATATATATATATATATATATATAGAAATAGTGGAACTTTGGCGCCGTGGCCGAGAAAGTATATTGTAGGTTATGCAAGGTCTGTTCTGGTGATCACACTATAATATCCTCTTCTAAAAGGTGGCAGCTCTGTCCCTTCAATAGGCCGTCTGGTATAACAGTGTGTGCTGAGAATTAGAAAAAGAGAGGGGACAAGCGCCTGATAGTGTGGTATTGTCAGATAATACAATGAACAATTTTTTAGAAGTAAGTGAGTACCCATACCAGAAGTACCCTTGTATATTAAGCATAACAATAAATCCATCTTTAGACAGGGATCCCTCATGTTCCACCTTTCTAATTAATCTCTTCCCCCAAATCCAGTATGCCACCAATTTGGATATCCTTAAAAGTGAACTACAGTCACTAGTATCCAATAATTTATATTTTTATTTCATGGTGAATAATTTTTTTAATAATTTTACAATAAAAGTAAAATAACATCTTAAAAACAGGGTGGCTGGTCCTAAGGGAGAGTTTTCTTGTAGAATCGTGATTTCCAGGGATGCACAGGATAGTCTCTTAGTCAATGGTGCAGGGTGTTGGATATATTTCCCAACAAGTTTTGCCTCATAGGCTTCCTCGGGGGTTATGGGGGACCCTATTCTAAGTCTCCTTATATACATGGCTGATCCTGCCCTCTAATTGTAACATTACTAGAGGAATAGTGGTGTAGGGCTACTTAGTCTTCACCCTGGGAGGCGCCATTTTGTTGGTGATTCCCCCAATGCATAGTAATATAGTGCAATTCTAATAGGAAAAGGGCAGGATCCCCAGTATATAAAAGACACTTATATTATAACCGCATGTTATTATATTATAAATTCAAAGACAATAATCAGATAAATATTAGAGATACAATTATGATATACAGTAATGATAAAAATTTAAATATATATATATATATATATTTTTTTTTTTTCTTTTAAAAATTCCCTAAAAACCCTAAAAAATTATTTTTCTATAAAAAAAATCATAAAAAACTCTTACTGTCTTAGTTAGGATCTCTTCTGGATAGCCTCTTTTTCTAAATCTATTGGTGTACACTTCTGCCTGTTCTCTATATGTATTATCCTTTAAGCAGTTCCTCCTAATCCTGTAAAGTTGGGAGTATGGGATATTATTTTTCCAGGCCTTTGTATGACTGCTTCTGTAGTGGAGACAACTATTGATATCCACTGTTTTGATGAAATTACTGGTTATCACTTTATCAGTTTTATGTGAGAGCATTAAGTCTAGAAATTCCATATGTTCATGATTAAAAGTGTACCCTCCCACCCCTTCTACTTACTACTTTCCCCCCACATGCTTATTGCTATTTATTTTATTTGAAAAAATGGCTCATGTACACTATTCATTGTATTTGTGTTTTTCTATGTTATTTTTTTTATATGAGCTTTCTAAATAAAGAATTTAAAAAAAAAAAGTGTAAATAAATTTTAAATTAAAATCATTGTTAAGTAAATAGGCAAAAAAATCTTTAAAAGCACTCTCTTCTCCATCCCAGATAATAATATTGTCTATATACCTTTTATACAGTTGAATATTTTTTAAAAATGGGTTGTTATTATAAATACAGTTATCTTTCCACATGCCCATAAAAATATTAGCATAACTAGGTGCAAAAACTGTATTCATTGCAGTACCACAAGTCTGCAGATAAAATTTGTCCAAAAATTTTAAAAAGTTATGTGTTAAAATAAATTCAATTATAATGCAGATACATTTTTTGTGAGGCATATTATCTCTTTCCAGGTCTTTTTTGCAGGCTCTTTGGTGTACAATAGATGTGTATAATGATGAGACATCCAGTGTCACCCACTTAAAGGTTTCTTTCCATTCCAATTGTTCCATAATATTGAGTACGCTAACAGTATCCTTCAGGTATGAAGTAAGTTTCTGAACTTGGGGATTCAGAAAAACATCCACATAAAATGAACAAAAGTTGGTTAATTTTTGGGGCATGGGTCCCCCTGGATTGCTTTGGTTGATCTGTTTAAGGGCACTGCATTAAAACACATTTTTCTTTTATAACACATTTTAACCCTTCACAGTTTGTTTATTATACATGTACTTCACTTTTTTATTTTCATTCTTTATATGCAGCTGTGGCTGCTCTTAACTCTCTTTTACACTGCACTTTTCTTACTATGGTGGTGCCCTGGGGCAGCTTAGCTGGGCCAGTTTGGGGGTGTCCTACGCTCTGGATTGAATCCTAGTATGTTAGGGACCAACCCTAAAGAGATTACCTAGATATGGTGGGTAGGCCCATAACCTTGGCCAAGATTATGCTGAAAACCTCTATTGATTGCAAAATTTTACTGCATTTATATATTATCAATAACTTGTAGTTATGCACCGAGATTTGTCCATATCTTTGGTTTGGAAAGAATACATCTGGAAACAAGAGGTGGGGACACCATGAAAGAACTCCTGAAAAAAGAGAGTATGTGGACTTTCAAATCAGGAGCACTATCCCCAGGAGGACTAAATGAACACATAGATTATAGAGTCTTTTTACCAAACTAATTCTACTTGACCTACTCTTCTATATCCAAGAACTCTTGAAATTTATATTGCTTTATTTTTATAAGACAAGGGCATTTTTCTTGGTTATATTTATTCCTTATGTTATGATTTATATACTATTAAAGCTTTTTCCACATGTGTGTATATGTGCATGTATGTGTGCGCATGTGTGAGCGTATGTGCCAGAATATACCTGTGTACATGATAATTGCGTGTATGTGTATATACGCGCGTGTACATGTGTGAGTGTTCATATTTACATATGTATACGCTTTTCCATCACAAAATTGAGCACCCCACATCCTTTCACATACACTTCAACACATACTAAAGGACACCGGTTATTTCAAACCCCATCATTATACTATTAAGTCACATAATTTTAATAGTATTCTTCTACACTTTATTACACATTCACTATCTCTCCACCCAAATTTTAATATATACTCACTTCACATTATATTCATATCTATAGTATTATATATAATACTCTATAGATATTCTTCCTTCTGTAGCTCACACAATCATGGAACTCTTAAACATGCACATACATTAATATTTTTTTAAACATTTATATTTTTATATTCAAATATATATATATCATTTTTTATATATATATATATCTTATCCTCTGAATTTTTTATACCTTATATTTGTACACCATTTTACATAATTTTTATCACCTAATGTGACATATGTGTTCACTGCTGATAATATATCAGATATGATATACAATCACAAATATTGACACGTCTAGGATGGTTATATAATAATTTTTATTATTCAAATTTTAAATTGTAATATTATTTTCCAGATAAACGAGATGATATCTCTTGTTTGGAGATTGTGGTAATCATGGCACATGTGTATATGTGTGTAGGTGTGCATATGTGTATATATGTATACACATATATATGCCATGTATAAGATGTATTTTACAAAACTTGCAGCACGCATGCCCCCAGTATGATAGTTTAATATCAATATTAATTTTAATATGGTAATAGTGCAAAATATAAGAATCAGAATTTTTACTTCACCTACAGGAAGACTATGACACTTCCTGAGTGGAGATTGAAACTGCAAATCATGAGATCTATAACATGATAGGCTTGGGGCAGCTGGATTATATGATTGGAACTATGAGCTGTCAATCAGGTATGTGCAGCCTGCGATTGGTTGCATGCTACAATATAGCCTAGGATCTAGGCAATGCACAAGAGGCTGTATGTGATCAAGCCCAGCAGAGGGTGAAACGCACGTCATACGTCATTTGTAGGTACTCGTGGTGCGCACACGAGTCCCGACATCAGGCACTTGCTACCGCAGGAACCAGGCTCAGAATCAGCCCACTGCAGCACCATGCTCCTATGCAGGTACACACTCTTTTTTCAATGCTCTCTCATCGGGTTGCACACCTCCTTTACCTCCCTGCAATGTCTTTGAACACCAGGGTGGTGGGTGGTAGCAGGTCCTGACAGCAGAAGCGTCTCTATACTTTTCCTCTGTCTGCCCTACCAGCTTCTCTCTCACCTCCCGTTCCCTGGACTAGTATCCACATGGGATAGCAGCAGAAGTAACTGGATCATAGGTGCTAGACACCCCTTCTCCACTAGAGTGCTTACCAACACTCATATTATATCAAATATCTAGGAGATCATTTAGAGTGTTATTAATATGTATAGAACCTGTATTCAAAGGTACAGCGATTACTGACATTGCTAAAACCAGAAAACCTGGTACTGCTATAATTGCAAACTTATAGAATTAGAGAGACACAGACTTCCATCTTAGACAATCTGATTAAAATAAACATACCAGAAAAGCATGATACTATGTTAAAATTGTATGAAACTAGCAAATATATGCAGAAATTACACAGTTCGTAATAATCTGATATTATTGAGATTTTAAATAAGAAAATTATTATGTGAGATGTCTAAGATTTGTGTTTGATATTATTGCAATTGTTACATAATATATGTACACAGGCAGGCTCTTATCCTTCTGAATTCGGATTTCTCCTGTATCCTTGGAATTGCATGTGAAATTGCCAAAGGCTATATGATTGATATCTGTACTCATTATCCATGTTATTTCCAAGGGAAGATGTAAGAGTCCAGCACAAGTCCAATAAGTCCCAGGAGTCCAGATTTAAAGTCACAACACATTTCACTGAGCAATAGCCGCTCAGCTTCCTCAGGAGTATGTGTTGTGGGTCACAAATTGTCCTTTATATACCCACTAAGTAACTGGAAAATGTGGAGCACTTGTGGTTAAATGGATGTACAGCAATAGAAAATCCGTCCATCAATTTCAATCTAAAGTTATGGTGAGGCAATCTTATTATATTCCCAATACATAAAAGTGCATTTTAGTCAAAATACAAAGTAATCAAGTACTTACACATAATAGTGCTTTCTAAATGCCATTCCCCAATATCGGTGCTCCTGTTACATGATCTACTCCGATCACGTGATCCAGCATCAACCGATCAAACAAAAGTAAACAATAACACATGCTGCCGGCTAGTGTCTCCCTTCCGTGTGTTCTGATCATTTGACCTCAAATAGTCACATGGTACAGAGCTTCAATTATGTGAATCAGTGTTATTACACAATAAGGGGAACCCCATTGAGAAAATAATGGTTCTGATTGGGTGGAATATAGAGAGGGGTTCTCCCATTCCTAATCAAGACTGATAACAAAGGAGGGAACAATAAATTTACGTATCACTTTAGGATTCCATGAGAAAAAGAAGAAGAAGAAGAGGAAGAGGAAGAACCTATTAAATAAAAACAATAACAAGGCTTACAAAAAATGCACACAAAAAAATAAAAAATAATAATATAAATAAATGAATATTAATAATGATAATCAAGACAAGTAAACCACCTATCATCGAGGAAATATATATCACAATTAAATAGGGAATTAACTAATAACAGAGTTAAGCTCCATGGGCATATTCATACCTTCAGGGTGTAGAGAGTTAAAATTCAGCATCCAATAAACCTGCTGCACAATTTGTTGAATTGATTCCCTCCACTAGATGTTGGAGAAATTATTTCAAGTCCCACGATCCAGAGACAGGTAGGATCACTATTATGTTTGGCATAAAAGTGTATTGGGATGCTGTGTAAAGTGCTCTTATTGATAATGTTCCTTCGGTGTTCCAT
This sequence comes from Taudactylus pleione, assembly GCA_031769625.1. Taxonomy (NCBI): domain Eukaryota; kingdom Metazoa; phylum Chordata; class Amphibia; order Anura; family Myobatrachidae; genus Taudactylus; species Taudactylus pleione. Next base: position 3,731,748 of record JAUIMM010000257.1, read on the forward strand.
GAACCAGGTCCTCAAAGGTTTAATAGTACGGCCAACATAAAATAGTCCACAATCACATGTGAGTAAATATATGAGAAAATTGGAATCATAGTTCATGAAATTATTTAATTTATATTTTTCCCCAGAGAATGGTATATTGATTTATGTGGTTCACTTAGCCAGGTGGGAACACATGGTACATTTAGGTTTACCACACCTAGAAAAACCAAGAGGGTCTAGAAGTCAGCCAATTAAAACCTGTTGTTTTTTTGTTATCTTTTATACATTCAAGATGACTGGGTGCTAAAATAGATTTAAGTGACCTATTTTTTTGAAAAGTGACCCGTGGTTGGGATGTTAAGAGATCACAAAGGATGTTGTCCTGTTTTAGTTCTCCATAGTTCCGTGAAATTATTTCTTTAATCTCACGGAAAGCATTATTGTACTAGTTTTTTATTAGGAATGGAAGAACCTCTCTCTATATTCCACCCAATCAGAACAATTATTTTCCCAATGGGGTTCCCCTTATGTGAAATTATTTGATCACTTGGTATTTTGACTAATATGCATTCTTATGTATTGGGTATATAGTAAGATTGCCTCACCATAAATTTAGATTGAAGTTGAAGGACAGTTTTTATATTGCTGTACATTCAATCAACCACAAGTGCTCCATGTTTTCCAATTACTTAATGGGTATATAAAGGACAATTTGTGACCCACAATACATACTCCTTAGGAAATTGAGAGGCTATTGCTCAGCAAAACGCATTTTGAGTTTTTTTTTCTTCAAATTCTTTATTTTGGATGGTCAGTCATAACAATAAAACAGAAAAATAAACATCAAAACCATGTCACTGACAGCAGAACAATAAATGACACAAATATCAAATATCTTTGTGCAATCAAAAATAAAATTAATTAAAAAACAGATTATAAAACAATCTATAAATAGTGACATCGGATATAAATTGGTGACCAAATTATTAATACAAATAAGTACTTAAATGAAAGACAGTAATCGTAAGACAGAAGTCAGGGGAAGGATAAGTGGAGGGAGGGGAAGGAGTTGGGGAGGGAAAGGGAAGGGGAAAACGACCACAGGAATAAATGGAATGAAAAGTTTTAGCTCAAACTGAGAAAAATAAATAAAAAATAAATATGTAATAGTGATGGAAAGAAAAAAAATTGAGGGGAGGGAGTCTGAGCTTACCACCCATGGGTCTCCACAAGTGTTCATCTCTCAGAGGAGGAGGGAGGTAGAGGTTTATGCTCAGCAGAGAGCCAGGGAGCCCATACTTGGAAATATATATGTCCTCTATCATGGAGGTAATAGGTTATCTCCTCCATAGCGGCTATTTGCTAAATCTGGTGTTTAAGTATTTTTCCAATTAAGAGCTATCAGGGATTTGGCCGATGAGAGAGTATGCATAAGTAATTTCTTTGAAAATGTATGAAGATTTAGGGGTGGACAGCATAACAAAAATACACAGGGGTCCTTTGTCACAGAGGATTCCAAGAGAGAGTTCAAAATATCATGAACCGAGTCCCAGAAGGGGACAATATTTGGACATGTCCACCAGATATGTAGCATCATGCTCCCATGGCCGCAACCTCGCCAACAGTCAGGTGGCAAGGAGGGAAACATTTTAAGGAGTCGTACAGGGGTATAGTACCATCGACAGTAAATTTTACATGATGTTTCCTTAATTTTAGTAGAAATAGAGCATTTAGCGATACCAAGTCGGACTTCCTCCCATGTTTCCACCGGAGGAGGAGAAGGGCCTAGATCCTTTTCCCATTCAATCTCATGAGATCTTGGGGAGGGAAGGGTTATATCAAGGAAAATAGAATAGTCTTTTAATCTAGACCTCTAGGACTTGTTAGACTTGTGCTGGACTCTTAAATCTCCCCTTGGAAATATATGCAGCTCTGGAGGATATCTGGTGGATTGTGCTTCAGCCCATGAGTTTATTTGCTAGATGCCAAAGGACTTCCTGAAAGTCACTTGACCCACCCAAAGTCTTGATGCTTAATATACCCCATTTGGGACACCGAGGAGAAAGTCCTAATACTAATATAAACATCACAGGAGCGGATTTGAGTGAAAATATTTTATCATTTTATGTTTTTTTATGTGTTTTTTTATAGATATATTTTTGTGAGCACTTTTTGAGATCTTTTGTTGCTCAATTGTGCATATTTCAGTAAATTGAATAAATGTTTAATGGTTAATTCCAAACCGCCCATCATTTATGTTTCTGATTAGTGCTGGTTTTTATGTTTTTTACTATAGTGCACGTGTTTGGACAGTTTGGGGAGTTTTTGTGATGACAAAGTTGCTTGTGTTGGCTTCTAACAATAAGAAAACTGTTTTCATCGCATTCAGATGATTATTTGACTGTGGATTTTGATAGACACTCAATTATGATGGTTATTAAATACTGCATTTAGATCCTGCAAACCACGGATGATTTTCAGCAATTTGGTTTAGAAGTTAAGCATGATTCTTAGTAAATTTACCCCAATGAGTAAAACCAGTTTGGGAGGAAACAGAGATGATCCAGGAAAGAAAAAGAGATCAACACTGTATAATGTGTGAAGAAAATAAAAGAGAGAAGTACCCCATGATACAATATGTAACACTATATCCTATGTGCGCCAATATAGTAAGGTGATAATTATAGCCTCTTAACAAAATAATCTAATAAATAATTTATCTGTTAATAGTTTATCCTCCGATATATTCCTTGGGTATACCTCAAAAGACGGTAAATCACATAGCGTGAATTTGTTTGAGCAATAATATTTAATTCTTAATAATTAAGTAATGCACAATAAAACCATTTGAAAAGCAGCTTTTCTGATAAAAGAAGCCGAAATCTGGCCAGTGATGTAATGCCACCAAGGGGGAACACAGATGTCAGGGCCCAAGATTAGTCCTTATACAGTACCTCTATATTTGCTGATGTGTTTTGTCCGTGTAGACTTTATCAAAGTGTTGATGCATTTCGTAATAGCCATCTTAAGCCTTTAAATAGGGCTATCAATTAGATTGATGACATGCTTATTATTACCTAGTAATGATTATTACATCATAATAAATAAATATTTAAAATATCCAATTAATTTCCATTATATCTTAGGCAGACTTTTGATATATGTGTACTATTTGTTGTATACAGTCGTGTAGTACTGTGGCGCTCAAACACAGTGGACAACTTGGTGCTGTGCATGTGCAGAAGACATCGGAGGCCATCTTGGTAAAGGACCTAATGCCTCAGTAAAGGCATGATGGAGGCAGCGCAGGAGCACACTCTACTATCATCACCCACCACCCCTCGCTGCAAGCTGTCTCCAGTTGCTCAAAGATACATTTCTGCCTCTGTTTCAGCAAATATCTCTAACTGGTTATATACAGGAAAATTCAAGAAATAAACATATCAATATGTCATGTATATTCCAGTCCACATTTTTCTAAAAATAAGATGAGTAAATGTAACGCAAGTCTCTTTGTAAGCATATCAGCAGGATTGTTCTCACGTTTGCTACAAAGGTCACTTCAATAGATCCACTCTCCACAAGTCTGATTGCAATGTTCTTGGACCGTCCATGGTGTTTGGTGCTATAGCACCAGGCAATTGGACCTATGTTTTCCTACTTCATGTTGATGGTGTCACCCTTACTTAAAAGATTCAGGACCTCATTCAGAACCACTCGCAAAAAGCGAGCGCTCGCTCTGAATGAGGGTGGCCGCTGCTTTGTAAAGAGCCGGCCTTCTGGCCGCTCGCTAGGCTGTGGGTGACCACCCACAGCTTTAGCGAGCAGCCAGGTTGATGGTCACAATGGTCAAGACCATCGCGACCATCAGGGCTTGCGACGAGACCCTTGCGGTAGGGTCTCGTCTACCGCAAGCCCCAGGGAGTTTCCTGCTCTGATCGAGCAGGAAGCTCCCTACTGACATCACTGCTGATGTCAGTGGGGCCGCCTACAAATGGCAGGCGTGCCTTCAGGAACCCCTCCATTTGTCTGGCCACCCCCCCAACCCCACCTACAAAATGGGGCAAGCTGTCAAACAACATCAACAGCCACCCCTTTTGTAGCGAGCCCCGGAGCAAGTGCATTTGTCACTCGCTCTGGGGCTTGCGCACGTGCAGGGCCTCAACATCGACCCGCTTGCGAGTGTTCAGCGCTTGCAAGTGGGTCTGAATGAGACCCTCAATTCGTACAAATGGCCTGATTCAGAGATCTAGTGATTCTAGTGCTGATATTGCAGTTGAGTGATTTTTTGCCATTGGACATGTATAAATGCCATACTGCGCATGCGTACCAATTGGTTTGTGATCACTCTCACAAAGTGGATTCACTAGAAAAGTGAGTGACAGGCAAAATTAGCCATTGTGATCTACTTTGCAACATGAGAGTTCTCAGTGTGTCAGGAGAGATGCAGCGTTTGAGACAGGCCAGACTTTCTCGAAAGTAACATGGCTGCCTGATCTGCATCAATATTCCCAATGTTTACACTGTTGCACGTCGTTGGATGGATATGAGAAGGCAGCAGTGGTCGTCCCTATGCTCAGGTAAGCTTTGGAGATATTAGCATATTTTAGCTATTGCAGTCCATGAGAGATCGCAGCTGCGATTGTATTAGGGTAAATCTCTGAATAAGTTTCTTAGAGATGTATGCTTCCTTGGCTGATTCTGTTAGTGCCATGTATTCCACCTTAGGGGTTCATTGGGTTACAGTGGGTGGCTAAAGTATTCAAGGTAAAACCCAGTACATTTCCCTCTTAGATAGTCTATTCTCTAAATCTCTACCTCTTGCATGCATTTTTTTTCTATAGCCTTGCCCTGAATAAGTACTATCAGAATTATGATTTAATAAAATATGTCTTGAGACACTGTGGACCAAATGTAATAGGATGAGATATTAGAAAATGTGAGTGTAATAGAGCCCGAGAACATGGAAAATCGCATGTTTTTAGACTAAAAAAAACTCTCACGATTTAAACTTTCATCCAGATGTTTTCCCATTTTGAAGATACAACTTTGACATTTTCTGAACTTTCTCCCTATTACATTTATTTTTGGTTTTCTGTTACCATGTTTCCTGACATTACTTGATATTCTGTACTAGTTTTTTCTTATATTTGACTATAGTGGTTTGTTCTCTTTTTTATCCCACCACCTGTTAAATATATATGTGTATTTTTTCTGTACACACATTCTGTGTTTTATCCAATGTGAGTTCAAATGTTTTGTTTTGTACTACGATAGTATATAATGTAAATAATTGTGATTAAAGAAAAAAAAATTGGATGAGACCCCTCCAGGTGCTAGATCAGGGGTGGACAATAAGCGGCCACACATCCCAGCATGCCTTACCACAGTTTTTATATCATTGCATGTTAAAACTGTGGCAGGGCATGCTGGGATGTGTAGTCACACAGCAGCTGGAGGGCTGCTTATTTCCCACCCCGGAACTGGCTCTAACTGTAAAGAAAGATCTATGGTTATATCTTGCACAATTGTATCACATGGTATAAAAAGAGAATGGGGAGACTTGTCAAGATGTTGACGTATGCGAATGCATCGCAGTGTGCGTGACCAAGCCTCTCATAGCGATCGGGAAGCGATCGCTCAGAACACATAGAAGGCTTGGCAGTTTGAGTGACAGACAGTGCCGTTTGTGGGTGGTAACATGGGAAGGTCCTTGAAAACGGGGGAGTGGATGAGCGAAGGCAGGCGTGTCTGAGTGTCAAAACAGCGTTTTTTGGAGCGTCAGTGTACACGTCACCTGGCTTTTTTTTTTTACTGCAGCACTCGCAGTGCTTGCGGTAGGGTAGTGTCTACCACAAGCACTGCGTATGCAGCTGATGATTCTCGATGTTACCGATTGTTTAATACATTTCCTGGAGATGACGTGTGCTGCGAGGGGAAAGTGGGCGTCAATTGACTGGCTTGCGATCGCACTTCCGGCACACGCTAAACCATAGTGGGCTTCTTTATGTATTGCAGTGCGATCGTGGAATTTGCCTACTCGGCCCCCTTGACGGCTGCGTGCATATGCATCTAGTGAGCGAGTCTGAATTGGGCCTTAAGTTCATTGTCATGGCAAAGAGAGACTTTGCAATTAATTGCAATTCATCTGATCACTCTTCATGACATTCTGGAGTATATGCAAATTGCCATCATAAACACTGGAGCAGCAGACTTTGTGAAAACCAATACTTGTGTCATTCTCAAAACTTTTGGCCATGGCTGCAGGCAGCGAGCTTGTGGGGCGGGGTGTATTGTTGAGTTATCAACATTGTTAGAGAGATCAAGTTGGTAACCTTTATTGGCCGGTGGAAATATAATTAATTCTGTTTTGAAAATATTAAGTTTGAGGTGGCGAGATGACATCCAAGATGAAATGGCAGAAATACATTCAGTGACATGGACCAATACAGATGGTGATATATCTGGGGAGGATAGGTAGATTTTAGTATCATCCACATACAGATGGTACTGAAATCCAAAAGAGCGGATTAGTTTGCCAAGAGAGGTGGTATAGATTGAGAATAGTAAAGGACCTGAAGCTGCCCACACACATAGTGATATTTTACCCAATCTGACCGATTCCGACGCATTGGAACGACAGATCGTGTAAAATATGGCCAAATCGTGTGGAAATCGTGAGTCCCCATTCACGATCACAATGCGATGCGCGTCCCCGCTGGTCGCACTTCGCATCTTCAGATCTGCCGTGCTGTAGGGCAGATCTGACAATCTCAAGTCAGGAGTAGTTAGGAGGCACGATAGGTCGTGTGTCACATTGGCAGCTTTTTCGTGTGCAGGACTGCCGGGGAGCGTTCAGGGGGAAATCGTACACATCGTGTGATTGAGATCACATCGCTATGTGTGTGGGCACCTTAAGACAGAGCCTTGCAGTACTCCAACTGATAGAGGTAGCGTAGAGGAGGTAGAATCAGAAAAATGAACAGTGAAAGAGCGATCAGATAGGTAGGATGAGAACCAAGAAAGAGCTGTGTCCTTAAGACCTAGGGATTATAGTGTTTGTAAGAGAAAAGAGTGGTCAACAGTGTCAAAAGCAGCAGAGAGATCTAGAATATTTAGAAGTGAGTAATTGGACATTCAATAAAAGTGATCAATCCATTCCATAGGTAAAAAGTAGCCCTATGCTGTTGTGGTGGGTGTAGGGAGAACAAATTAAGTGAAAATGAGGGACCGGCAAGCTTTGTCATGCTTGAAGTGTTTGGGCATGCTGGTGCTTGTAATCCTACATAACCATGGTTGTTATAGCAGGTTAGCAATTAATTATTGAAATCCTTATGTTATTGGTGGAAGACTGCTCTGGAAGAAGCCCTGGAACAGATTATAGACTTAGAGCAAATTATATAACCAAACAGCGTTGCTATGCTCTGAATGGTCAAAGCCTCATAAAGTCTGCTATGATTGGTTAGAAGTGACTAAGGGCCTGATATACTACGGATCGCAATACTGCGTATGCACGCAGTTCAAATGCGGGATCCAGTGCCAAACCACTGTGATTGCAATGCAAACACAGCACTACATAAGGACACCCACTTTACCATTTGCACATCCATAATACTTAGCAGAATAGCAAAATCATCGGTACAATCAAGTACCATCTGACCCATATGCACCCTTGCACAAGCCCTGACCTTACTCAGAAATTGCTAGCAGCTACACACGCTATGTGACCTCAGGCTGCATATGACCTCACAGTGGATAATTTATGCACGCCCCTGCAACGGCGCTGAAACGCACTGGCACGCCTGCGTTCACCTAACCACTCCCCTGTTAAAACTCACAAACAGCACTTCCTGTCAATCACTCTGCGATGCGTACACATGCACAGAATGCAACAATCGGTCAATTGCGTGCATATTAGCAACTGCGATCCAAGCTGAATCAGGCCCTAAATGCCAATGAAGTATGTTGATGTAGTTCACTTCATTGTTATAAAGTATTTTATGAATTCATCTCCTTGATGAACAAGCTAGGGATGGCAGACATCATGCAAAGAATAGTTTGGTTGGTGCCAGATGACTACAGAAAAAAAGGAATTTGCCCTCCAGTACACTGCAGCTAAATCAAAAATACTTGAATACTACATAATAATAGGAATTCAGAGGTATTAGTTACATACATTTGCAAATATATGAATAAGCGCTGGGCCAAAGTCAAGGCTCCTCTATACCAGCATCCCTAACATTAAGGGGTTCACGTCCGAGAAGCAAGGCACCCCAAAAAATTCCAGCCAAGGACCATCCCCAGGTACTTTATTTCTGTAGTTTAGTGTAAACCCCGCCCTTTACAAGCACCTGTAGTATGTCATTAAGCTGATTGAGCAACTACCATATTTTTTGCTTGGTGCCAGATGAGTAAGCTCTGAATAATATCAAACTGTAGCCATTAGAGAGAATAGAGCCTGCCAATAAGCTCTTAATACACATAGAACAGATTATCTGTGGCTCAGCAATAACCACTCTAAATCACAGTGTGGTCTTTTCAGGACCGTAGCTAGGGTAGTGCGGCCGGTGCCATCGCACAGGGCACCACAGGTCAGGGGGTGCTGTTTGGGCCTGCAAATGTCTGTTTATTATCATTCTCACTTGTAGCTTCCTCTGATTTTATCCCCAGCATCTCCTGGCCTCCCCTATCTATTCCCTGGCCCTTCCCTATAAAGCCATGGCCCTCTTTTGGGTGCATTATGTCCCTTTGAAAAATGAGGGGGGCACCAATGCTCTTTCTGGCACAGGGCACCAAAAAGTCTAGTTACAATTCTGGGTCTTTTCATGAACTATTATATATATTTTGGCTTCACATGCTCCTGACAATGTTTTTATGTAATAATATTCATAATAGAAACATAAACAAAGGAGCAGTTTATTCACTTCAATTCAAAGAGCTAAAAACATAAAAAGTGGCCTATTGTTTTAGGGGCCTGATTCAAAGCCACACACAATGCTTATGGTCATGTATTTGAATGATTATTTGCAAATGCGCATGTACAAGTTTCTGAAAACCCCTACGGTGCATGTGTTACACAGGTGATGTAGCGTTCGTGTCAGATGGTATCAGAAATGTGGAAGAAAAGTGATTGGCATTCCTGAGCGGTAGCTGGGAGGTGGCTTGTAGTGCACGCAAACGTGTTATTGTAGTGTCATGGACATGTCATTGCAAGCAGCTGCATTCCCAGATGCACAGCTGCAGACATAGGCGGCCATAGACAGACGAAGAAATGAAGACCTTCAGACGCATTTCTTCCAATTCATGCAGATTGTTTCAAAGGAAAAAATCTGCTTGGATTGGAAGAAACACATCCGGAGATCTTAACTAGCTCACTGTAAAAGCTCTGCTGATTCAACTCTACTACATTATCATCCAATAAACATTATTGAGTCTGAGCACCACCAGCCGTAACTATCGGAGCCTGTGACTATTTGGAAGATTGAATACAGCTGGTTCCTGTGGAGGTCGACATCTGGCAAACAGCGGTGAGTGTATCATTGGCGCTCCTACGGTGGGTCACAAGCCGACTCTATCGGTCCTCATACTTTTGGGATGGATGACGGCACTCCTATCACAGGTTGTCAGTGTGTGCTACTATTACTGTAGAGCAGCAGCAGCGTACTACTGTACAAGTCGGCTCTGATTGTAACAGCATTTCCACCTAAAATCAGTACATTGATTTGTGGCAATCATCTGCTCCGTCAGCCATCAGTATTAAGGGCATTGGTGGCTGGTAAGTAGAAGTTTAACCTATTAGAGCACATTGATATTGCTCATCAATTTTCTTATTAATAAAACAGTGAGGAAACTTTCTAATAATAACTCTTTATGAATCTGTATTAAGATGATATTAGAGCTAAATAATAGTAAAGTTATATGTATTCAGGATGGTATATATTATAGTCGGATGAGACATTACATATGTGTTTTTTATGCTTTTTAAAAAATTCTATGCATCACGCTTATACATTTCTGACTGTATTTTTATAACATATTGATTGGAAAGTCTTTTATTCACCCTATTAGTGTTGTGGTTCTTTTGGGATGGCTGCACAGCTGCTCCTGTTGGTGTTTGGATAATACTTCCCTCCCAGCACCTGGTATCCATTTCCTTGTATGTTATATTTCTTATCCTGTGTACAAAATCCTGCTTGTCCTGACTATTGGGCCTGCTTCAGCAAAGAACGCAGGCGCGTATTTGCACGCACTCGGCCGATGTTTGCCTTTTGCGAATGTGTATAGGTCGCAGTGCAGGTGCACAAACCCGTCGCTGCGATCGAGTAGCGATCGCAGTGAGCATGCAGTCTCAGCACACATTGATTGACAGGAAGTGACTGTTCTTGGGTGGTGATGGGGGGGTGGATAGCTGAACACAGGTGTGACAGTGCTTTTGAATGCCGTTATATAGGGTTGTGCAGAATTAAGCCCCTGTGACAGAATATGCTGCCAGAACTCTAGATGCACACAGGAAGTTTAGCAGTTTGTCAGTGAGGTCAGGTCAACCTTAATTGTGCATATAGGTCCGAAGGTTTTTTATAGTACCGATGTTTTTGCAGTCTTGCTAGCTACTACAGATGTGAGCAAAGGTAAGGGGGGGGCATCTTTATGTAGTGCTGGGCATCTGATTATTTTGCTGCGGCGGCATTGCGATTGCATTCATTAGCATAATTTTGCAGCAGCCAGGTGCGTGCGTGTGCAATCTTGCGATCCATGCAGAATCAGGCCCTATGACACTTGTCTCACTGTCTTATTGTCAGGATTCAGACTGGGATCAGCTGTTACTTACCACAGCACCGGCTTCCCCTGACTAGCAACAGGGGCGCCGAGAGGGGGGAGCGGGTACTAATTACCCGGGCCCGGACCTTCTAGTGGAGCCCGGGTCCGGCGCTGCCCCCGCAATTTTTCATTACAGCAGCCCAGCACATGCTGATGTGTGCTGGGCAGAGACTGCTCGTGGGCCATCAGTCTCTATGCCTGTGGGGGGAGCGATCACACTGATCACGCCCTCCTCTGGCTATGCACCGGGCTGAGGGGGCTCACAGTGCACCCCTCCCCAGCATGCAGCGCCGCTCCGCAGTGCTGAAATAAAGATTTTATTTTATTTTTCAAAGGGGGCGTGGCCAAGCCTCCCGCGATTAGGCCATGCCCCCTTTACCCAGGCCCGGCATCACTCTTGGCGCCCCTGACTAGCAAGCATGGTCAGACGTCAGGTTTGGCAGGGGGCGACATGCTGAGTATTCTCCCCAGGGCTCAGATGACTTCCACGCAATACTCCATATTGGAGATCCCGTGGCGGTGGTCATGGGTGCAGCAATGTTGTCTGTATCACCTGATCGGTCTCTTATCCAATGGTAGCCTTGTCAGTTCTCAGCTGACTCTCTCCTGCAATGGACAGCTACCTTACGGTATATAGCTAGACTCCAGGAAGCAGGAGTTTGCCTCCTTCAACCCTTGTCTACACCTAGAAGCTGCTTGCTACTAGCATCGTTCCAGGCTCCACGCTGAATGTCTCCAGTGACTTTCTCCAGTGATTTACTTCAGCACTAATCTGTGTGCTGATCTCCAGCGATATACTGTACTTCAGTGTATTCTCTATGTGACAGTGAATCCCCTACATGACATTCTTCAATGAATCCCCTATTTGACATTTCCAGTGTATTCTCTACTAGACACTACCAGTGTATTCTAAACGTGTTATCACCAGTGTGTGTACTCATCCGTGTACTCATTTCCAGGGCCGTAGCTAGGGTAGTGCGGCCGGTGCCATCGCACAGGGCACCACAGGGCACAGGGCGCTGTTTGGGCCTGTCAAATGTCTGTTTATTATCATTCTCACTTGTAGCTTCCTCTTATTTCATCCCCAGCATCTCCTGGCCTCCCCTATCTCTTCCCTGGCCCTTCCTCATAAGGTCATTCCCCTTTTTTGGGTGCATTATGTCCCTTTGAAAAATGAGGGGGCCTCCAATGCTCTTTCTGGCACAGGGCACCAAAAAGTCTAGTTACGGCTCTGCTCATTTCCAGTATTCTACTACAGTGCTTCACCTGCGTCTGGATCACTAGTATGTGTACTCAGTACATCATCCGAGTACTGTCTCCCGTTTTCCACTCCAGCGCTTCTCCTGTGTTATACTTCAGTGCTCATCGATACTTTTCAGTGACATTCCCTATGTGACACTCTTCAGTGACATTCGTCTCTCCGATACTCCCTAGTGTTCCCTGTATCTGCCACTACCAGCACCCTCTAGACTTTTCTAGCTGCCACCACACCTAGCTCCCTCGACTCCCATTCTCTTGACTGGAATCTCACGGTCAGGTTGTGACACCAGTCCCCAGACTAAAGATCTCCAGAGTCAGACCTTGACACGTATTACCTGACTGTGCCTGTTGACCTTGAATTGTCTGCCATACTGCTACTTTGCTTGTGACCCTGACCTTAGGCCATCTGACTACATTTTGCCTGCTGATTTTTTACCTCACTTTGGTTACACTAAATTGCCCCAGGAGGCTTTATTTAGTAACTAACAAACAACAAGACAGTGCTGCAGTCTACTCATAGGTTGTTTTTTAGTGCCTCCCAGTGTGCTGCAATGAACACAGGGTGGGATTCAGGTTGGATTGCGGGCTGCAGATGCACGCAATTAGTCAATGTTTGCCTTCTGCTCATGTGTATGCCTCACAGTGCATGTGCGCAAGCCGGCCACAGCGTTCAGGTATGTGAATGCAGTGGATAAGCAGAGTAACAGAAATGATTGACAGCAAGTTCTGAAGGGGGGTGGTCAAAGGAATGCAGGCGTGCCTGTGCTTTTGAATGCCGTTTCAAGGGTGTGCATAAATAAGACCCAGTGACAGCATATGCAGCCTGAGCTCTGCATGGTGACAGGAATCATCGCAGGTAGTGAGGCATGTCAAGCTCAACCACAACTCTGTGTATGGATCCGATGTTACCAATGTTTTCGCTAACTTGTGGATGTTTGTAATGGGAAGTGGGTGGCTTTATAGGCTTGGGGGCGTCTTTGGTATAGTGCTGCGACTGCATTAATTTGCATATTTTCTCTACGTGCGATTGCAGACTCGTGATCCATGCTGAATCAGACCCACAGTGCCTCCATCTTCAGTGCTCCTAATTGTTTTATTATCTAGTACACAAAGTGCCCCTATACTACCCACATCCTCTCTATGTGGTCTCCCGTGAGAAAAGTCACCCGATCATGAGGGAGGGACTTTAATATGCAATCCAAAACACGTGAGATTCAACACCGGGAAGATGAGGTTTTGCCTCATTTTGAGATCCAAACAAGGTGGGAAGACCCGAGCCCTGGCTAAGTTCAACTCGAAAACTGTGGAAACCACACCGCACATCTCTAGAAATAATCATTGTTACATTAAATGTTTATTTCAAAGGAATTAAATTGAATTGCTGAAAATTTTAAATCACAATTTTTATATTTTCCAAACAACTTCTCATAAATATTAGTCTTTTGCATTTGTACACAATGGGCCTGAATCAGATGTAACCCCTGTTTCTGGGTTATGTTAATGTTGAATATTAGTGCCTCCACCTAAGCAGATTTACACTGTAATCTGTTTTGCTAGGCTTGCTTGGGTAAGCCTATAAATAATTATGTACCTATTATATATAGTAGTATATCACATAAGTCTAAGTTGTTATCTAGCACAATCCTTTGTGTCCCCAATAAATTACACTTCATTACTTATACCAATTTTCCTTCTCCTTTTCACTGGTTCCGAAGGTTCTGGATTCTTGTCATGGCTCCTCCTAGTAAGAAAGCTCACATACACATAGATATACTTTTCTTACTTTTATCAAGAACAATTTTCAATAGTTTACATATCCTTACACATAAAACTATACAACATTATTACTTTACATGCAATATCTCTAGTATATAGTCACAATGTTGCTCCTATCCTCTTTTGCAGTACTGGTTATAGTCCAATACTCATTAGATAAAAGACTCTTTACTGGCCATCTATGAGTCCAAGGCCCTGATTCAGAGCCGGATGCTCTGACAGAGCGCTCGCTCTGAATCAGGGCGTCTTTTTTTTTTTTTTATGGAGCGGCCTCCTGGCCGCTCACATTGCTGTGGGTTGGCACCCACAGCTAATACGAGCAGCCAGGATGATGGTCGCGATGGTCAAGACCATCACGACCATCGGGCTTGTGAAGAGACCCTCTTGGTAGGGTCTCATGGCCGCAAGCCCCAGAGAGCTTTCGGCTCAAACAGAGCCGAAAGCTCTCCCACTGACATCACTTGTGATGTCAGTGGGGCAGCCCCCAAATGGCAGGCTTTCTTATGGGAATGCCTCCGTCTGGGCAGCCACCCCCCGGCACGTCCACCAAAGTGATGGGCAGCCACCCCCCCCGGCCTGTCCACCATGCCCTGTGCTGTCACTCAACATCGACAGCACACCCCTTTTGGTGCGAGACCCGTCGCTATCCGTTTCTCATGCATGCGCACGATGGAGCCGGCTCCGTCGTGCGCATGCATTCTGGGCCACCATGGACCCGGTTGTGAGTGCTCAATGCTTACGACCGGGTCTGAATGAGGCCCAAAGTCCTTTTTATCTCCAGACTCGCTTTGATATAGTATACGGAGCTTAGTAGTATTTAATATATGTAGTTAGCAATATATGACCCTTTATTTGAATATCCTGGACTGAAGCTTTCCTCTAGGACTTGTTTAGTTAAATAAGCAATTACATGTCATGGATATCCTCTAAGCTGAACATCATAACTATTATGTCAATTGTTTACAGGCTGTGAGTTATAACTTGACTTAATGCTGCAGGTATTACTAAAGGTATTAAACTAATAGTCACAGGTAGAAGCCAGAGTGGTACTTGATATGTATTGGCTTATTTATGTTTTCCCAGACCCTCGCTTAGGATATCGTAGGCTCTGTAGTTTAATGCTTCTTCCTAGTGATGTATGACTCTCATATAACAAGTACTGATAGCTCTTCAAGAGATTTACCCTCAAAATGGGCACAGTGCTGCAGGCAAGACTTTCCTGCAACTAATGTAACTTCCTATGAGGCAGATTTATCACACAGCTACAGAGCAGTGTACTAAGCAGCCTGTCCTTCCTCCTTTCCTTTGAGGAGCTTCTGTAATATTATAGATACAGTCCCCCAACTCCTTCCTTGACACTAAACAGTGCTGTAAAACCTGGGGTTAATACCCAAATACCAGAGCAGCTATTCCAGTACATAAAGGGTAAACTCTCCTCACTGGTTTAACTCTATATAGTCTGGAGAACTGAACTACCTAAGACTTGTATCCTCTGTGTGTCTTGTGCGGAGTTATACTACGTACAGCAGCTGCAGATCACTGATGCCTGGCAGAGAGGTATTCAGCGTTATGGCAGCTCGTCAGCAATAGGTGCTGGCTCCTAATAGGCTCTTTGTGGCTACCTTGAGAGGCCTTGTGCTTTCTCTGGCACTCAAGTAGTTAATCAGAGGAGACTGAGGATGGCCACACCCCCATAACTGCAGCAGCTCTCTCCCTTCAGCCAGCCTGGGTTTATCTCCCCCCAGCTGTCAGCCTATTACTGACTGATTGCCGGGCGCCAGACTGTAGCTTCCCCTGCCAAGACACTGCAACAGCTGAGCTTGAACTCCGACCAGCTCAGCACTGCCTCGTCCCTCAGTAACTGCCCACACTTGGTTCAATCACCGGGGCTCCTGGCTACTGCCTTCAGTCTACTATTGCTAGGCAGAGCCCAAGGATCCTGGTGTGAGCACTCATGGGGGAACTGTAGACTGGTCTAAGCTCCAGTGTTTCTACCTTATATACACCCTCTCTAGGGGCCACAAGCTCCTCTCCATCCCACTCAGAGCACCAGCCTTGCTTAGCTGGCTTGTGCTGTTTCTAGCAAGTTCTCCAGGCTCCTTACATGCTATTTGTCCACTTCTAAGCTAACTCACCCCATACCCTGGATGCTCATTAATCCTGCTATGGTTTCCATCTTATGAGTACAAACACAAATGCTGATATGGTATATATAGTACATAAATTGCTCTAATGTAACATAAACTGAATAAAAATGCTCATACACATCTAAATAATTCCCACACCCTCCTATAATCATAAGCAGAGTAAACTATTGATCTCTCTCTCTCTCTCTCTCTCTATTTATATATATATATATATATACACATATATATCTTCCTATATAATAGCCACACAGTAAACATGGCTACATTCTCCCCCTGGTGATCTATAGTATTTAGGTGGAATTAGATCACCACACTATAAATTAGTAGTACTTCCTTTACTGACCTTCCTGCTACCCATATTAGATGGGCTAAAAATGTTCCCTTTGAAATTCTCCACCTCTATCAAGGTTCCTTATGTATTGGGCAGTTCTATCATCTAGTAGAATCCCATCCAAAATAAGGCCATGTACTTATTACATTAGGATGCACAGCAATTCTAGGGATGTCACATGGCATCCCTAAGTGATCATAAGACAGCATCATGGGAGGTTTAATATGTCGTTTTGGTCTAGAGTGCTCTTCCAGAACCTTGCTACTCCCTTTACTGAAGTCCATGGGTGTGCCCTCTGGTGAACTCTCCAGGCTACTAATCGACTTTCCCATTTCTGCCTCTCCTGCCCGCTCTCATGAACATAAAGATTTCTTGTCAATCAAGGTCTCTACTTCATTCTGCCTGCTAACATGGGGAACAATAGCAGGACCTTAATAGATGTAGTAATACCCATCCATCCCTTCTTCAATAGTATCTCTCTTCTCACCCTCAATCTTAGCCTTGGGGGTACTGTGGTTCACTGAATTACCAGTTGCTTTATGGGGAGATTGGTCAGTCTCTTCACCTAAAAACTCTGGGCGTATTCTAATTCCATGAGCTAGATGCAACAATGATGTTGATGATAGGTTTTAATAGGTCCTACTTTTCCCTCAGGCCTCACCTTGTAAGAAGGAATCCCAGACAGTTTCTCAACAACTTCATATACTTTGTACCCCCACTTATTGATGAGTTTAAATTTACGGGGGACCCCCAATTGTTGTATTAATACTTTGTCTCCCGGAAGTAAGATATGTTCACGGACTTTTAAATCATGATAAAGTTTATTCTTCTTTCCCAACTTTTCAGCTTGTTGTTTAGCTATTAAATAAGCCCCCTTTAAATCTCTCCTTAACTGTTCAACAGATTTGGTATGTGGCACCTGATGTATATTATCACTCTCATTGATGGCTATTCCTAGACAGATGTCAATGGGAAGTCTGGCTTCCCGTCCAAACATAAGATAATATGGGGAGTACCCAGTTGCCTCGTTCTTTGAGCAATTGTAGGCATGTACCAATAGGCTGATGTACCGACCCCAACTGAGACTTTTTTCTAAGATCCAATATGCCCAGCATATTGAGGAGGTTCGATTATATCTCTCCGGCTGAGGATCTCCATGAGGATGATATGGAGTAGTTGTACTTTTTGTTATCCCAAATACTGCACAAAGTTCTTTAATAATCCTTCTTTTGAATTCCTTTCCTTGATCTGAGTGAATCTGAGCTGGTAGACCATAGTGTATGAAAAACTTTTCCCACAAAACTCGGGCAACTGTATTGGCCTTGCGATCTTTAGTTACATAGGCCTGAGCATAGCGGGTGAAATGGTCAGTTACCACTAATATATTATGTTTCTTCCCTCCATCGGATTTAAAAGATAAGAAATCTATACAAATCATCTCCAAAGGTCCATTTGTGATGGTATTCACCATAGGGGCTTTCTTTTCTGGTAAGGCTTTCTGCAGAATACAATTACCATAAGTCCGACACTGTTTGATCACATCAGCTTCCATTTTGGGCCAATAAAATCTATCTGTCAATAACCCAAGGGTTTTGTCTATCCCCAAATGCCCATGGTCATCATGTAGAGCTTTGAGTATCCGAGCTTGAAATTTCTCATGTAACACCAACTGAATTTTTGTCTTCTCATTTTTAGTAACAATTTGCCTATATAAAATTCAATTCCTCATCAGCAGATATTGGCGCTGACGATTCAAGATCCTGGCTTTATAATTGGGTAACTTTTGGGAGCTCAAGGTATATCCCTGCATCATTGCCTTAAACACATCATGAATGTAGGAATTATTCTTCTGTTCTGACCTTATCTGGCTAGGGCTTAACGCTGTAAATCCCTCTTTTCTAATTTTGAGACCCAACTATAGGCCAGAGGCAAAGCAGCTCCAGTAGCCCCCAAGGCACTGATACACTCCACTTTAGGAGTAAACACCAAAGTTTGGTGACACAACCCTTTCACCTCAAAAGCTGGGACTTCAATACACCCTGGGTCCTCATCCAGCACAGGCAGTCCCTTTATCCTTGACAGTGCATCAGCATCTATGTTACATATTCCAGGTCTGTACTTCAAACAAAACTGATATACAGAAATGGCAGCTAACCAACGATGTCCCGTGGCATCAAGCTTAGCAGTTGTCTGTACATATCTTAAGGGATTGCTGTTGGTGTGGACCTCAAATTCCACACCATACAGGTAATTGTGGAACTTATCCACAACTGCCCATTTGAGGGCTAGAAATTCCAGTTTGTGTGCTGGATAATTCCTTTCACTGGCCAATAATCCCCAGCTAATATAAGATATGGGTTTCAATTCATTTTCATGGGATTGATATAACACTCCGCCCAACCCTTCCAGAGAAGCGTCAATGTGGATCACATAGGGTTTTGCAGGATCTGCATATGCCAACACAGGAGTAGTCATCAAACTTTTCTTTAATTCCTGTAATGCCTCATCACATTGCTCTGTCCACCTGTCCCCAAATTCCTCTTTGACTCTATAATACTGGGAAGTTTGAGCAGTATTCAAAGACTTATTTTTTCCAACTGGGGGGTACCCCTTAGTCAAGTTGGTTAAAGGCCAAGCAATCCCGGAGAAGTGTGGTACAAATCTGCGATAGTATCCACAGAAATCCAGTAAAGATTTCAGTTCTATTAGATCCCTAGGCCTGGGCCACTCCTTGACTACCTCTACTTTTGAAGGGTCAGTAGCAATACCTTCTCTGCTTACAATATGGCTGATATATTTTACAGATCTCTGACATAACTTGCACTTCTCCAAAGAGAGCTTGTATCCGTGCTTCATCAACCTATCTAATACCTTTAGCAGCCTCTAGTTGTGTTCCTCCAGAGTTCTACCAAATACCACAATGTCATCGAGATAAACTACCACTTCTCTTAAATTCATGTCTCCAACTGTTTTCTCCAGGCTCCTCTGAAAGGTAGCAGGAGCCCCCTTTATCCCTTGAGGCATCTTTAAAAATTGGAAAAACCCCAATGGGCATATGAAGGCTGTTTTATCAGAATCATTGGAATTCATTGGGATTTGGTAAAATCCGCTGTGAAGATCTAAGACAGAGAACCATTGTCTGCCCTGAAGGCAGTCCAAAGCCTCATCAATTTTGGGAACTGTGGGGGTCATTCAGACCCGCTCACGAGCGAAGGACGCTCGCAAGCGGGTCAATGTTGGGCGCATGCGTGAGACCCGGCGAGCGACGAGGAATATGTCACTCGGGGTCTCGCACCAAAGGGGGCATGCTGTCGATGATGACTGACAGCATGCCCCCTTTGGTGGGCGTGCCGGGGGCGTGGCTGCCAGACAGAGGCGTTCCCATGGGAACGCCTACCGTTTGAGTCTGGCCCCACTGACATCAGTAATGATGTCAGTGGGAGTGATTTTGGCTCTGATAGAGCCCAAATCACTCCTGGGCTTGCAGCAGTGAGACCCTACCGAAGGGTCTCGTCGCAAGCCGGATGGTCGCGATGGTCTTTGACCATCGCGACCATCATCATGGATGCTTGCATAAGCTGTGGGTGGTAACCCACAGCTATGCGAGCATCCAAAAGGCCGCTCCACATTTAAATAGGATGGCCCTGATTCAGAGCGAGCGCTCTGGTCAGAGCGTTCAGCTCTGAATCAGGCCCTGTGTACTGATCTGTAATGGTTCTCTGATTAAGGGTGCGGTAGTCTATACACATCCTAATCTCCCCGTTCTTCTTTCGGGTGACCACTATAGGGGAAGTGAATGGACTTTCCGATTCAATAATTACATGTTGATCTCAAAACCGATTTAGGTGTTGACGCACATCCTCCAAATCAGCAGGTGCCAGACATCGCGATCTTTCCTGAAAGGGAGTGTCATCTCTCAATCGTACGTGATGTTCCAAATGATTAGCCAGTCCCAGATCCCACTCATGTTGGGAGAATACAGAGCTCCTGATTAAAAGGTCTCTAATTAATCTATTTTTCCCAGCTTCTGATATATCACTTCCATTAAAGCACATATCAAAATTTGTAGGTGCCCTAGAGGTGACTTTAGAATTTTCTTCCATTTCTAGTTGTTGATATACAGAAAGACATAAAAGATAAATCCTTTATGAGTTAGCATAGGTTGCTCCCCCAGCTTCTCAAACACATTTGGGCAAGGGTTCTAAACAGATCTGCATTTGTCCCAGTAATAATAGATACGGCTCTTTCTTCATTGGAATCTGGACAGATTAAGGCCATACATGCACAAAGAGAAGAAAGTAGGGCTATTTGTTGGGGCACACTTAGAAAAATACAATTAAAATGTAACTTTTATTAAATGTATATCGATAAAATATAAGGTACCAAAATCCCCCAAGAAAAAGAGCAAATTAAACAAAAATAATAATAAATGGATCTAATTAAAATACAAGATCCTGAGGTGATCCTCTGGCGAAATATTTAACAATTAATCATCATTCCAATGGGTATGAAAATATTCGTCAAGAAGAATAAAGATGTTTAACCGTGAAATGGGTAAACAAATAGAGATATGGTTTATGGTGCTCTGCCAAACATCATTGGGGTCCCATATATTCCTCTTTAGCCTACGGCACCTGGTATTCCCTGGGGGTCTCCCCTCCAAGTACTAGCTAGGCCTATCACCATTTAGCTTCCAAGATCAGACGAGATTGGGAATTTTAGTGATGTATGGCTGTAGTAATAGTCCTAGAGGAAAGGTAGAGTACCCCCACCTGGGTCAGACCAAGAACACAACCAAGTAATAAATGTAGCACCGTCACAGTGAAAAGTCCATTTTTGAATATGAAAGGTACTGTGTTCCAAAAAAGTTTATGCATGAGCATAATTTATTTGTTACACATATATATATTACACACGAGGTGAACAAGCCCTCAGTCGGGCAAAACGCGCATCCTCTCACTCATCTACCATACAACGGGGGAACCTAACAGACGGCGCACAGCCGGTGCACGGACTAGGATTCTGGGCTCCCACCACAATGGGGATGGTATCATATTAGCCAAGGAGGCTTTATATCTATTTTAGCTACACATGGGCAGGCAAATAATTTCTCCCAAACTGTTGGAACCAGAGGATATTGTATTTTAATTAGATCCATTTATTGTTATTTTTGTTTAATTTGCTCTTTTTCTTGGGGGATTTTGGACCTTATATTTTATCGATATACATTTAATAAAAGTTACATTTTAATTGTATTTTTCTAAGTGTGCCCCAACAAATAGCCCTACTTTCTTCTCTTTGTGCATGTACTGTCTTCTGGGGCTAACAAATTTTTGAACGATCTTATTTGAAAGTAATGGTTACTTATGGTTGTTTTTTTTGGATACTATTGATTTGATTTGAGAAAATCCGCTCTGTGCAGAATCTTCCCCTGTCTTTTGCAGATTAAGGCCATAGTCTGAATCTTACCTGCTACACCAGCCACTTCAGTAGGTAATTTAAGGGTAATGGGTATGTATCCCAAATATGGGTAACTCTGATCACTCAATCCCCACAATACCAGCCCATACAAAGGAAGAATTGGTATGTCAGCTTGAGATCCACTATCCAATAAGACAGTACATGAGTTATTATTAATCAATGCCAGTATCAGTGGAGCTGGTCCAATCAGCCCATCAGGCACTGTTTTCATCCTCCTGGGACTCCCATTTATGTTTGAACAACTGTCCAGGGGACCGATGCGGGGTTCATCGATCGCCCTCTGGCATTTCCCAACTGCTCAGAATGCCTAGCTTCACTGGAAGCTCTACCAGGGCCTCTATCAACCCATTGATGGGTACACTGAGCAGCTCGGTGTCCTGGTTTCCCACACCGGAAACACTTTTACTGTCCTCTACCCCTGGAAGAATTATTCTAATCTGGGATTGTGGGATAATTAGCTGAGGACCTCCATCCCTCTCCTAATCACAGTGACAATTGGCTTACTTCCTCCCTTAAAGTCTCTACTGACCTCACTAGCTCCTCCATACTAGTGGAATTTTCCTTGACAGTCAGAATAGCTACAGTATCTTAACTTTTTTTTACATTTTTCTCCTGAGACTCCACCAATACCTCCTCATGCTTTACCTCTCTCATTAACTGCGTAAAAGAGGGTGGCTGTTGGCTAACTGTAGTGTAGCGCAACCTCTGTGCAATCGGATCAGTTGTCATAGTCCCTTAACTGCTGCATCCTGATTCTATCCACATTCTCAGGGGTCATCCCACCCTTCTCTACTATCCTATGAATTAACTTGTCTAACCGGTAAGTGTAAGATGCAAGCTTCTCCCCATGCTCCTGGTAGGTATGACGAAATATATACATAAGGTCATCAACCTCCTGAGGTGTACCAAATTCCAGCTCTACGGCTGCCATATAATCCCAGAAACTAGCATTTGGGTCACATCGACGTACAGCCTGAACTACTTCCATTGCCGCACCCCTCAAACACTCTGCCAACCTTAGCTTTTTACAGAATCTGGGCAACGCCATTCATCAGATTGCTGGATGGTGGTCTCCCTCCAAACTTCATATCCATCCTCCCCAGTGGGAACTGGTTTTATTCATGAAAAGGGCCTCAGCCTTCTTTATCCTCCCTCATAGTGAATTCTCCAGAATTCGCCTACAATTTTATCTACTGCAGATATTAGGACTGAATTCTGATTTATACTTGAAGCGGCCTCTGGCTCCCTATTTTCATGAGGTGGCATATTGTCATTATTTAATACTCCATCCCCAGAAGCACTGCTTCCTCCTATTCCTTCAAGTTCTATATTTGGCCACACTAAGCTCCATTTTCTTCCCGGAGCATCTGCAGCTGGTATCATGGATGGAATCATTTCCCGTTCAAGTGGTTCCTTAGTGACCACCAATACACCATAGACCTCCCTGGATTCTTCCTTTCATTGGTCCACTTTTCTAGGTTCTTTGACCCCATATAGTTGTCCTAAAGCCAGCTCAATTTCAGCACTATGAGTATTCTGCAGATCTCCCAGTATGGCTACACTATTTGTCGGCGACACCCCCACCTTTCTACACCACTCCAAAATGTTGCTCCCATTTATTTGCGCCATATTTTTCCTGAGTATCTCAGTAGTGAGCTCCAAATATGTAACCCCTGTTGCTGGGTTATGTTAATGATGAATATTAGTGCCTCTACCTAAGCAGATTTACACTGTAATCTGTTTTGCTTGGCTTGCTTGGGTAAGCCTATAAATAGTTATGTACCTATTATATGTAGTAGTATATCACATAAGTCTAAGTTGTTATTTAGCACAATCCTTTGTGTCCCCAATAAATTACACTTTATTACTTATACCAATTTCCCTTCTCCTCTTCACTGGTTCCAAAGGTTCTGGATTCTTGTCATGGCTCCTCCTAGTAAGAAAGCTCACATACACATAGATATACTTTTCTTACTTTTATCAAGAACAATTTTCAATAGTTTACATATCCTTCCACATAAAACTATTCAAAACAACGTTATTACTTTACATGCAATATCTCTAGTATATAGTCACAATGTTGCTCCTATCCTCTTTTGCAGTGTACTGGTTATAGTCCAAAACTCATAGATGGCCAGTAAAGAGTCTTTTATCTAATAAGTCCAAGTCCTTTATATCTCCAGACTGGCTTTGATATAGTATACGGAGCTTAGTAGTATTTAATATATGTAGTTAGCAATATATGTCCCTTTATTTGAATATCCTTGACTGAAGCTTTCCTCTAGGACTTGTTTAGTTAAATAAGCAATTACATGTCATGGAAATCCTCTAAGCTGAACATCATAACTTTTATGTCAATTGTTTACAGGCTGTGAGTTATAAATTGACTTAATGCTGCAGGTATTACTAAAGGTATTAAACTAATAGTCACAGGTAGAAGCCAGAGTGGGACTTGATATGTATTAGCTTATTTAAGTTTTCCCAGACCCTCGCTTAGGATATCGTAGGCTCTGTAGTTTAATACTTCTTCCTAGTGATGTATGACTCTCCTATAACAAGTACTGATATCTCTTCAGGAGATTTACCCTTAAAATGAGCACAGTGCTGCAGGCAAGACTTTCCTGCAACTAATGTAACTTCCTATGAGCAGGGGCGTCGAGAGGGGGGGATAGATACACTTTACCCGGGCCCGGGTTTCCAGAGAGGCCCAGGTCCGGCGCCGCTCCCCCCCTCCCTTCATCCCACCTCCCTCCCTTGCAGCCAGGGCCGGCTCTAGGCTGTGCTGCGCCCAGCACCGTCCTGTGTTTCCGCCCCTTCCCTCCTCTGCTCCCTCCCCCTGAGTGTAAATATGGACTATAGTGCTGGGAGGGAGGTGGGCATTTCCTGTGCCCTCCGGAAACAGTAGTGCTCCGGGCAACGGACCGGCTTGCCCGTGCCTGGAGCCGCTACTGCTCGCAGCAGCCCAGCACGTGGGAGACTGCTAGCGGCTGCTAAGCAGCAGCCACAGCAATCTCCTCTGCCTGAGGGGAGGAGCGATCACACTGATCACGCCCCCCTCGGGATTTGCGCCGGGCTGAGGGGCTCACAGCGCCCCTTCCCCGCCGCGTGGCTCCACAAAAATATATATTTATTTTGTAGTCTTCTTCAAGGGGGCATGGCCACGCCTCCCGCGATTAGGCCACACCCCCTCCTTACCAGGGCCTGGCGGCACTCTCTACGGCCCTGCCTATGAGGCAGATTTCTCACACAGCTACAGAGCAGTGTACTAAGCAGCCTGTCCTTCCTCCTTTCCTTTGAGGAGCTCCTGTAATTTTATAGATACAGTCCCCCAACTCCTTCCTTGACACTAAAAAGTGCTGTAAAACCTGGGGTTAATACCCAAATACCAGAGCAGCTATTCCAGTACATAAAGGGTAAACTCTCCTCACTGGTTTAACTCTATATAGTCTGGAGAACTGAACTACCTAAGACTTGTATCCTCTGTGTGTCTTGTGCGGAGTTATACTACTTACAGCAGCTGCAGATCACTGATGCCTGGCAGAGAGGTATTCAGCATTATGGCAGTTCGTCAGCAATAGGTGCCAGCTCCTAATAGGCTCTTTGTGGCTACCTTGACAGGCCTTGTGCTTTTTCTGGCACTCAAGTAGTTAATCAGAGGAGACTGAGAATGGCCACACCCCCATAACTGCAGCAGCTCTCTCCCTTCAGCCAGCCTGGGTTTACCTCCCCCCAGCTGTCAGCCTGTTACTGACTGCCGGGTGTCAGACTGTAGCTTCCCCTGCCAGGACACTGCAACAGCTGAGCTTGAAATCCGACCAGCTCAGCACTGCCTTGTCCCTCAGGTACTGCCCACACTTGCTTCAATCACCGGGGCTCCTGGCTACTGCCTTCAGTCTATTATTGCTAGGCAGAGCCCAAGGATCCAGGTGTGAGCACTCATGGGGGAACTGCAGACTGGACTAAGCTCCAGTGTTTCTTCCTTATATACACTCTCTCCCTCAGCCAGCCAGCCAGCATCTTCTCTCCCCCCAGCTGTCAGCCTGTTAGAGCTATTTCACACACTCCGGTTTTCAGCCTCATGTAAAATCTAGTACATGTAGGAATTCAGCGGGTTCTTTTACACAGCACGGCCACGGCACGGCATGGCAGGACGGTGCCGTGCCGTGGCCGTGCAGTCCCTGCACGCCAGTAGTGTGAAGGAAACAATGTTTCCTTTCACACACTGGCTTCTGCCGGCCGGGCTTGTGCAGCAGCAGCTGCTGCCGCGCATGCCCAATAGGATAAATAAATAAATAAAAGCGTCCCAAAGCTGCTACTTGTGAAAGGCACAGAGGGCCTGATTCAGAGCCAGACGCTCTGACCAGAGCGCTCGCTCTGAATCAGGGCCCTCCTACCTGAAAATAGAGCGGCCTCATGGACGCTCACATAGCTGTGGGTTACCACCCACAGCTATAGCGAGCGTCCATGATGATGGTCGCGATGGTCAAGACCATCGCGACCATCGGGCTTGCGACGAGACCCTGCAGTAAGGTCTCGCTGCTGCAAGCCCTGGAGTGATTTTGGCTCTATCAGAGCCAAAATCACTCCCACTGACATCACTACTGATGACAGTCGGGCCTGACTCAGACGGTAGGCGTTCCCATGGGAACGCCTCCGTCTGGCAGCCACGCCCCCGGCACGCCCACCAAAGGGGGCGTGCTGTCAGTCATCATCGACAGCATGCCCCCTTTGGTGCGAGACCCCGAGCGACGGATTCCCCGTCGCTATGCAGGTCTCGCGCATGCGCACGACGGAACTCCCTCCGTCGTACGCATGCGCAATTAGGCACCATCGACCCGCTTGCGAGCGTCCAGCGCTCGCAAGTAGTTCAGAATCATGCCCAGAGTGCCTGAAAAACCTCGGCCAGCAACCGTCCGGTTCTAGCCTGATCGGCCAGAACCAGAGTGAAATAGCCCTTACTGACTGATTGCTGGGTGCCGGACCGTAGCTTCCCCTGCCAGGACACTGCAACAGCTGAGCTTGAACTCCGACCAGCTAAGCGCTGCCTCGTCCCTCAGGTACTGCCCACACTGGCTTCAATCACCGGGGCTCCTGGCTACTGCCTTCAGCCTACTATTGCTAGGCAGAGCCCAAGGATCCTGGTGTGAGCACTCATGGGGGAACTGCAGACTGGACTAAGCTCCAGTGTTTCCTCCTTATACACACTCTCTAGGGGCCACAAGCTCCTCTCCTTCCCACTCAGAGCACGAGCCTTGTTTAGCTGGCTTGTGCTGTTTCTAGCAAGTTCTCCAGGCTCCTTACATGCTATTTGTCCACTTCTAAGCTAACTCACCCCATACCCTGGATGCTCATTAATCCTGCTATGGCTTCCATCTTAAAAGTACAAACACAAATGCTGATATGGTATACTGTATATAGTACATACTAGGGGTGTGCACCGGCCACTTTTCATGTTTTGTGTTTTGGTTTTGGATCTGGATCTTTCTTCGTGTTTTGGATCTGGATTGGTTTTGCCAAAACCACCCTTCTGTGTTTTGGGTTCTGGGTTTTGTGTTTTGGATCTGTATTGTTTTGAAAAAAAGCATAAAAACAGCTAAAATCACAAAATTTGTGGGTTTTTCTGCTCCTATGCTATTATGAACCTCAATAACCTTAATTTCCACTCATTTCCAGTCTATTCTGAACACCTCACACTTCATAATAGTGTTTTTATGTCCAAAAGGTTGCACCGAGGTAGCTGGATTACTATGCTAAGCGACACAAGTGGGCAGCACAAACATGTGGCCCATCTAGGAGTGACACTGCAGTGGCAGACAGGATGGCAGTTTGAAAAACTAGGCCCCAAACAGTACATACTGCAAAGAAAAAAAAGAGGCGCAAGATGGAATTGTCCTTGGGACCTCCCACCCACCCTTATGTTGTATAAATAGGACATGCACACTTTAACAAACCAATCATTTCAGCACCAGGGTCTGCTACACGACTGTGGCTGAAATGATTGGTTCGTTTGGGCCCCCACAAAACAAGCTGGCAATTAATGTGTCCCTGCACAAACTGGCTCTATGGAGGCAAGATGTCGTCCTCATCCTTGTCATCCACCGATTCCTTGGATAAAACAGGAAAAAGGGATTTAGGTGTCCCTGGACTGCTTAAGGTCTTAGCCAAAGTTTCTGAACTTGACAGTAACTTTTTATGAACGTGCTGCAGGTGCTGTATAAGGGAGGATGTTCCTAGGTGGTTAACGTCCCTACCCCTACTTATTTCACCTTTACATATGGTACATATGGCAAGACAGTTGTTGTCCGGATTTGGATAGAAATATTGCCAGACCAAAGAGGTGGAATGTTTGGTCTTCTGCCCAGGCATGACCGTGATGGGCTTTTCCATCCCACGGACAACAACTGTCTCCCCCGGAGCCTGATTTAAACAAACCACATCACCATCAGAATCCTCCTCGCCAACTTCCTACTCAGTGCCAGCAGCTACACCAGCATCCTGTTGTACTTCAACAGTGACATCTTCAATTTGCATATCAGTAAGTGGACTGTGGGTGCTCGTTTCAGCACTTGCAGGGGGCGTGCAAATGGTGGAAAGAGCCACCTCTTCCTGTCCAGTGCTGGGAAGGTCAGGCATCGCAACCGCCACCACACTTGGACTCTCCTTGGGGATTTGTGATATCTTCTTAGAACACACAGTTCTTTGCTGTGCTTTTGCCAGCTTAACTCGTTTGATTTTTTTAGCGGGAGGAGGGCTTCCATCGTCATGTGAAGCTGAACCACTAGTCATGAACATACTAGTCATACTAGTATGACACACACTAGTCATAGGGAAAGACCTTAGCCGTTCCTTGCCACTCCGTGTCATAAATGGCATATTGGCAAGTTTACGTTTCTCTTCAGATGATTTAAATGTTTTTTTTAAGGTCATTTTCCTGAACTTTGTCATTTGGGATTGTATGTGCCCTCTACTATGACATTGGGCGTCGGACTTGGCAGACGACGTTGATGGCATGTTATCGTCTATGTCATGACTAGTGGCAGCAGCTTCTGCACTAGGAGGAAGTGGTTCTTGATCTTTCCCTATTTTATTTTTATCGGAGAAAGTTTGGTCCTCCATTTATGTTATATTGATTTGATATATACGTGCGGCTAAGGCGCACACAAACACAGAAAATATTTTTTTATTTTGTTTGGAGAGTACTTTGGGGGTTACAGCACCCTTTAATGGTCAAGCCAGCTGGCCCTTTACTTATGACACAGGCGCACGCTTGGCACTACTTTGTTGATGCACGTGCGGCTACTGCGCACACAATTCACAAACACAGAAAATATTTTTTTATTTTCTTTGGAATGTACTTTGAGGGTTACAGCACCCTTTAATGGACAAGCAAGCTGGCCCTTTACTTATGGGACACAGGCACACGCTTGGCGCTGCTCCTTTGTTGATGCACGTGCGGCCACAGTGCACACAATTCACAAACACAGAAAATATTATTTTATTTTGTTTGGAGTGTACTTTGGGGGTTACAGCACCCTTTAATGGACAAGCCAGCCGGCCCTTTACTTATGACACAGGTGCACGCTTGGCACTACTTTGTTGATGCACGTGCGGCTACTGCGCACACAATTCACAAACACAGAAAATATTTTTTTATTTTCTTTGGAGTGTACTTTGGAGGTTACAGCACCCTTTAATGGACAAGCCAGCCGGCCCTTTACTTATGGGACACAGGCGCACGCTTGGTGCTGCTCCTTTGTTGATGCACGTGCAGCCACAGTGCACACAATTCACAAACAGAAAATATTTTTTTATTTTGTTTGGAGTGTACTTTGGGGGTTAATGCACCTTTTAATGGACAAGCCAGCCGGCCCTTTACTTATGACACAGGCGCACGCTTGGCACTACTTTGTTGATGCACGTGCGGCTACTGCACACACAATTCACAAACACAGAAAATATTTTTTTATTTTGTTTGGAGTGCACTTTGGGGGCTAAAGCACCCTTTAACGGTCAAGCCAGCTGGCCCTTTACTTATGACACAGGCGCACGCTTGGCACTACTTTGTTGTTGCACAGGCGGCTACTGCGCACACAATTCACAAACACATGAAATATTTTTTTATTTTCTTTGGAATGTACTTTGGGGGTTACAGCACCCTTTAACGGACAAGCAAGCTGGCCCTTTACTTATGGGACACAGGCGCACGCTTGGCACTGCTCCTTGGTTGATGCACGTGCAGCCACAGTGCACACAATTCACAAACACAGAAAAAAAAAATTTTTTTTTGCTCTTGGGGGGAGCACCCCTGATGGACAGAGCACCCCCTGGACAACACTACAGCACCCCTTTAGGACTGGGACACTGCACAGGACTTTGGAGTGGACACAGCCCCTATGGACAACTGACTGCGCAACACAGTCCAGCCAGCCCCTATGGACTTTGGAGGAGTGGACACAGCCCCTATGGACAACAGCAGCATAGCGCAGCACAGCGCAGCACAGCGCAGCACAGCACAACACTACACTGCACTGCACTACACTACACAGCCCAGCCAGCCCTAACTCCCACCCTCCCTCTTCACTGTCCACAGTCGAGTGAGAAAATGGCGCTGACGCGGGTACCTTATATAGGATTCAAAACCCGCGAGACCCGGAAGGCGGGATGATGACATTTTGCCTCGATTTCAGATCCGAGTCAGGAGGGAAAAGTCGAGCCTGACTCGGATCGGCCTCGGATTGGGGGGGCTTGGGGGGGTTCGGATTTCAGAATTCCGAACCCGCTCACCCCTAGTAACAACAGTCACCACATTACACCACATATATAACACACATAATGCTTACCAGTTGGGAGGCCAATCGATCATTGTGTGAGACTGCACATACTGCACTGACGCACGCCCACATGGCCATGCCCACTAGCACAAGCTAACTCCAAGCCTCATGTTGGAGAACCAATAGTATGGCAGTAAACATCTGTGACATCATACAACAAAGTCACATGGGGTAGGGCTGTATTCTGCAGCATCATCACAGATATCTCAATGTTGTCTTAGTTAAACCAGAACAATAAGTAGCTAGGCAACACCACGCAATGCGCGGTGTAAAACATCCACAATGCGTGTCATAAATTTTAAATGGACCATAATAATGCCACTCTATTGTGAAGTGAAAAAAAACTCCCATAATCAATATGGCACTCCCTATAGATAAGCAAAATACACAAAAACATACATAATCGTATAAAGACAAAAATACAAAAATTAAAACATTCATGTTATATATCAGCAATCCCTAAAAAATTAGAGAAACACATTAAATAGGATTTGTTCATTCAGGCCACTAGGTGCTACTGCGTCCAGTTCATATATCCATTTCGCTTCACGCCGTTTAAGTGCCAATTCCCTGTCGCCGCCTCTTATTAGCAGAGGCTGCCAGTCAATGACCATACACTGTAAACTAGACAGTGCATGTCCTTGTGCCAAAAAATGTTTTGCCACTGGTTTGTTGGTAGTTCCCATAGTAAATGCTTGTCGCACTGAACTTCTGTGGTTAGCCATCCGTTCACGGAAGGATCTTGTCGTAAGACCAATATACACCAGGGAACAAGGACAAATAAGCATGTAAATCACAAACTCACTAGTGCATGTGAGTCTGTGTTTAATTTTTATCGTCCTGCCAGTATGTGGATGCTTAAATGAATTTCCAGTATTCATACTGCGACACGTAATGCAATTAATGCAACGAAAACAGCCTGTGCGCTTATCTTTCGTATTGTAGGGCTCATTCCAAAAAGTCGGCCTCATCAATAATTGTTTAAGGCTTGCACCCTTTCGTAATGATAACAGGGGAGTCTAAAGGTGCATACACACACAACGATTTTTTGAACGATTATCGTTAAACAATATCGTTTAACGATAATTGTTTGAAAAAATCATTCACTTTCTGAGTCAAACGATGAACGATTATTGTTCATGCGCGTTCACGTTTGTAGTTTGTAGTTCAGTCAGACTTGTCAACTCAACGATTTTCATTAAGTTAATATGCAAAAATCGTTTGTAGTTCTTAAAAATCGTTCATTACATTTAAATGAACATAGTAAATGAACAACTTTAGTAAACGATTTTAGTTAATTTTTTCAAGGTAGAAAATTGTTTACTAAAATCGTTCATTAACTCAATCGTTGTGTGTGTGCAGCTATATCCTTAAATGGTAATGTAGTGTCAGTTCTTATAATTGGCCAATGTTTATGAATTGCCTTCTGTGCACTGGTGGTATGTGTATCATACAGACTAGAGAAGATGATACGATTCTCACACTTGATGCATTTGTCAGACAATATGTATATATATATATTAGGGGTGTGCACCGGCCACTTTTCGTGTTTTGTGTTTTGGTTTTGGATCTGGATCTTTCTTCGTGTTTTGGATCTGGATTGGTTTTGCCAAAACCACCCTTCCGTGTTTTGGGTTCTGGGTTTTGTGTTTTGGATCTGTATTTTTTTTTTAAAAAGCATAAAAACAGCTAAAATCACAGAATTTGTTGGTTTCTCTGCTCCTATGCTATTATTAACCTCAATAACCTTAATTTCCACTCATTTCCAGTCTATTCTGAACACCTCACACCTCACAATAGTGTTTTCATGTCCAAAAGGTTGCACCGAGGTAGCTGGATGACTATGCTAAGCGACACGAGTGGGCGGCACAAACACGTGACCCATCTAGGAGTGACACTGCAGTGGCAGACAGGATGGCAGTTAGAAAAACTAGGCCCCAAACTGTACATAATGCAAAGAAAAAAAAGAAGTGCAAGATGGAATTGTCCTTGGGCCCTCCCACCCACCCTTATGTTGTATAAACAGGACATGCACACTTTAACAAATCAATCATTTCAGCGCCAGGGTCTGCCACACAACTGTGGCTGAAATGATTGGTTCGTTTGGGCCCCCACAAAACAAGCTGGCAATTAATGTGTCCCTGCACGAACTGGCTCTACGGAGGCAAGATGTCATCCTCATCCTCCTCATCCACCGATTCCTCACCCTCTTCAGTGTGTACATCCTCATCCTCACAAAGTATTAACTCGTCCCCACTTGAATCCACCACCACAGGTCCCTCTGTACCTTCTGGAGGCTGGTCTCCCTGGAAGAGCTGATAATTCATTTTGATGAACATCATCTTCTCCACATTCTGTGGAAGCAACCTCCTACGCCTTTCGCTGACAAAGTTCCCGGCTGCACTAAACACTCTTTCGGAGTACACACTGGAGGGGGGGCAACTCAGGTAAAATAGAGCCAGCTTGTACAGGGGCCTCCAAATTGCCTCTTTTTCCTGCCAGTACAGGTATGGACTGTCTGACATGCCTACTTGGATGCTGTCACCGATGTAATCCTCCACCATTCTGTCAATGGTGACAGTATCATATGCAGTGACAGTAGACATGTCAGAAATTGTTGCCAGGTCCTTCAGTCCGGACCAGATGTCCAAACTTGGTCCTGCCTGCCCTGCATCACCGCCAGCGGGTTGCTTAGGATACCTAAGTTTTTTCCTGGCAGCCCCAGTTGCGGGAGAAAATGAAGAAGGAGCCGGTGACGTGTCACGTTCCGCTTCAGCTGACAGTGTGTTCACCAGCAGGTCTTTGCACCTCTGCAGGCTTGTGTCGGCCGGAAAGAGAGACACCACATAGGCTTTAAACCTAGGATCAAGCACGGTGGCCAAAATGTAGTGGTCTGATTTCAACAGATTGACCACCCTGGAATCCTGGCAAAGCGAATGAAGGGCTTCATCCACAAGTCCCACATGCCGAGCGGAATCGCTCCGTCTTAGCTCCTCCTTCACTTTCTCCAGCTGCTTCTGCAAAAGCCTGATGAGGGGAATGACCTGACTCAAGCTGGCTGTGTCTGAACTGACTTCACGTGTGGCAAGTTCGAAGGGCTGGAGAACCTTGCACAACACGGAAATCATTCTCCACTGCGCTTGAGTCAGGTGCATACCCCCTCCTTTGCCTATGTCATAGGTGGATGTACAGGCTTGTATGGCCTTTTGCTGCTCCTCCATCCTCTGAAGCATATAGAGGGTTGAGTTCCACCGCGTCACAACCTCTTGCTTCAGGTGATGGCGGGGCAGGTTCAAGAGTGTTTGCTGGCGCTCCAGTCTTCGGCACGCAGTCGCTGAATGGCGAAAGTGGCCAGAAATTTTTCGGGCCACCCAAAGCGTCTCCTGCACGCCCCTGTCGCTTTTCAGAAAATTCTGCACCACCAAGTTTATTGTGTGAGCAAAACATGGGACGTGCTGGAATTTGCCCAGATGTAATGCCCGCACAATATTGGTGGCGTTGTCAGATATCACAAATCCCCAGGAGAGTCTAAGTGGGGTAAGCCACTGGGCGATGATTTCCCTCAGTTTCTCTAAGAGGTTGTCGGCGGTGTGCCTCTTACTGAAACCGGTGATACACAGCGTAGCCTGCCTTGTAACGAGCTGGCGTTTCTGAGATGCTGCTACTGGTGACGCTGCTGCTGTTGCTGCGTAAGGTGATACATCTACCCAGTGGGCTGTCACAGTCATATAGTCCTTAGTCTGCCCTGTTCCACTTGTCCACATGTCCGTGGTTAAGTGGACATTGTGTACAACGGCATTTTTCAGGACACTGAGGATACTTTTTTTGACGTTTCTGTACAGTCTCGGTATCGCCTGCCTAGTGAAGTGGAATCTAGACGGGATTTGGAACCGGGGACACACTACCTCCATCAATTGTCTAAATCCCACTGCACTAATGGCGGATACCGGACGCACGTCTAACACCAACATAGCAGTCAAGGCCTCAGTTATACGTTTTGCTTCAGGATGACTGCTGTCGTACTTCATCCTCCTCGCTAAGGACTGTTGGAGGGTCAATTGTTTAGTAAAAGTAGTGGTGTTCCTACTTCCTCTCTGGGATGATGAACGACTCCCAGCAGCAGCAACAGCAGCAGCGGCAGCAGTAGGCGTAGCAATGCAGGATCCTCCAGAGGAATCCCGGATAGGAGAGTCAGTCATGCCAGTGACATGGCCTGCAGGACTACTTCCGATCCTGACTAAGGAGGAAATTGACGAGGAGGGAGTTGACGGTGTGGTTTGCAGGCGCTTGGATACAACAGGACAACGGGATTTAGGTGTCCCTGGACTGCTTACGGTCTTAGCCAAAGTTTCTGAACTTGACAGTAACTTTTTATGAACGCGCTGCAGGTGCCGTATAAGGGAGGATGTTCCTAGGTGGTTGACGTCCCTACCCCTACTTATTTCACCTTTACATATGGTACATATGGCAAGACAGTTGTTGTCCGGATTTGCATAGAAATATTGCCAGACCAAAGAGGTGGAATGTTTGGTCTTCTGCCCAGGCATGACCGTGATGGGCTTTTTCATCCCACGGACAACAACTGTCTCCCCCGGAGCCTGATTTAAACAAACCACATCACCATCAGAATCCTCCCCGCCAACTTCCTCCTCAGCGCCAGCTACACCACTATCCTCATCCTGTTGTACTTCAACAGTGACATCTTCAATTTGCATATCAGCAAGTGGACTGTGGGTGCTCCTTTCAGCACTTGCAGGGGGCATGCAAATGGTGGAAAGAGCCACCTCTTCCCGTCCAGTGCTGGGAAGGTCAGGCATCGCAACCACCACCACACTTGGACTCTCCTTGGGGATTTGTAATATCTTCTTAGAAAGCACAGTTCTTCGCTGTGCTTTTGCCAGCTTAACTCTTTTGATTTTTTTAGTGGGAGGAGGGCTTCCATCGTCATGTGAAGCTGAACCACTAGTCATGAACATACTAGGGATCGACCTTAGCCGTTCCTTGCCACTCCGTGTCGTAAATGGCATATTGGCAAGTTTACGTTTCTCTTCAGCTGATTTAAATGTCTTTTTCAAGGTCATTTTCCTGAACTTTGCCATTTGGGATTGTATGTGCCCTCTTCTATGACATTGGGCATCGGCCTTGGCAGACGACGTTGATGGCATGTTATCGTCTATGTCATGACTAGTGGCAGCAGCTTCAGCACTAGGAGGAAGTGGTTCTTGATCTTTCTCTATTTTATTTTTATCAGAGAAAGTTTGGTCCTCCATTTATGTTATATCGATTTGATATATACGTGCGGCTAAACACAGAAAATAATTTTTTTTTTGGTTTGGACTGGAGTGTACTTTGTGGGTTACAGCACCCTTTAACGGTCAAGCCAGCCGGCCCTTTACTTATGACACAGGCGCACTCTTGGCACTACTTTGTTGATGCACGTGCGGCTACTGCGCACACAATTCACAAACACAGAAAATAATTTTTTTTTTGGTTTGGACTGGAGTGTACTTTCGGGGGTTACAGCACCCTTAACGGTCAAGCCAGCCGGCCCTTTACTTATGACACAGGCGCACGCTTGGCACTACTTTGTTGATGCACGTGCGGCTACTGCGCACACAATTCACAAACACAGAAAATAATTTTTTTTTTGGTTTGGACTGGAGTGTACTTTCGGGGGTTACAGCACCCTTAACGGTCAAGCCAGCCGGCCCTTTACTTATGACACAGGCGCACGCTTGGCACTACTTTGTTGATGCACGTGTGGCTACTGCGCACACAATTCACAAACACAGAAAATAATTTTTTTTTTGGTTTGGACTGGAGTGTACTTTCGGGGGTTACAGCACCCTTAACGGTCAAGCCAGCCGGCCCTTTACTTATGACACAGGCGCACGCTTGGCACTACTTTGTTGATGCACGTGCGGCTACTGCGCACACAATTCACAAACACAGAAAATAATTTTTTTTTTGGTTTGGACTGGAGTGTACTTTCGGGGGTTACAGCACCCTTAACGGTCAAGCCAGCCGGCCCTTTACTTATGACACAGGCGCACGCTTGGCACTACTTTGTTGATGCACGTGCGGCTACTGCGCACACAATTCACAAACACAGAAAATAATTTTTTTTTTGGTTTGGACTGGAGTGTACTTTCGGGGGTTACAGCACCCTTAACGGTCAAGCCAGCCGGCCCTTTACTTATGACACAGGCGCACGCTTGGCACTACTTTGTTGATGCACGTGCGGCTACTGCGCACACAATTCACAAACACAGAAAATAATTTTTTTTTTGGTTTGGACTGGAGTGTACTTTCGGGGGTTACAGCACCCTTAACGGTCAAGCCAGCCGGCCCTTTACTTATGACACAGGCGCACGCTTGGCACTACTTTGTTGATGCACGTGCGGCTACTGCGCACACAATTCACAAACACAGAAAATAATTTTTTTTTTGGTTTGGACTGGAGTGTACTTTCGGGGGTTACAGCACCCTTAACGGTCAAGCCAGCCGGCCCTTTACTTATGACACAGGCGCACGCTTGGCACTACTTTGTTGATGCACGTGCGGCTACTGCGCACACAATTCACAAACACAGAAAATAATTTTTTTTGGGTTTGGACTGGAGTGTACTTTCGGGGGTTACAGCACCCTTAACGGTCAAGCCAGCCGGCCCTTTACTTATGACACAGGCGCACGCTTGGCACTACTTTGTTGATGCACGTGCGGCTACTGCGCACACAATTCACAAACACAGAAAATAATTTTTTTTTTGGTTTGGACTGGAGTGTACTTTCGGGGGTTACAGCACCCTTAACGGTCAAGCCAGCCGGCCCTTTACTTATGACACAGGCGCACGCTTGGCACTACTTTGTTGATGCACGTGCGGCTACTGCGCACACAATTCACAAACACAGAAAATAATTTTTTTTGGGGTTTGGACTGGAGTGTACTTTCGGGGGTTACAGCACCCTTAACGGTCAAGCCAGCCGGCCCTTTACTTATGACACAGGCGCACGCTTGGCACTACTTTGTTGATGCACGTGCGGCTACTGCGCACACAATTCACAAACACAGAAAATAATTTTTTTTTTGGTTTGGACTGGAGTGTACTTTCGGGGGTTACAGCACCCTTAACGGTCAAGCCAGCCGGCCCTTTACTTATGACACAGGCGCACGCTTGGCACTACTTTGTTGATGCACGTGCGGCTACTGCGCACACAATTCACAAACACAGAAAATAATTTTTTTTTTGGTTTGGACTGGAGTGTACTTTCGGGGGTTACAGCACCCTTAACGGTCAAGCCAGCCGGCCCTTTACTTATGACACAGGCGCACGCTTGGCACTACTTTGTTGATGCACGTGCGGCTACTGCGCACACAATTCACAAACACAGAAAATAATTTTTTTTTTGGTTTGGACTGGAGTGTACTTTCGGGGGTTACAGCACCCTTAACGGTCAAGCCAGCCGGCCCTTTACTTATGACACAGGCGCACGCTTGGCACTACTTTGTTGATGCACGTGCGGCTACTGTGCACACAATTCACAAACACAGAAAATAATTTTTTTTTTGGTTTGGACTGGAGTGTACTTTCGGGGGTTACAGCACCCTTAACGGTCAAGCCAGCCGGCCCTTTACTTATGACACAGGCGCACGCTTGGCACTACTTTGTTGATGCACGTGCGGCTACTGCGCACACAATTCACAAACACAGAAAATAATTTTTTTTTTGGTTTGGACTGGAGTGTACTTTCGGGGGTTACAGCACCCTTAACGGTCAAGCCAGCCGGCCCTTTACTTATGACACAGGCGCACGCTTGGCACTACTTTGTTGATGCACGTGCGGCTACTGCGCACACAATTCACAAACACAGAAAATAATTTTTTATTTGGTTTGGACTGGAGTGTACTTTCGGGGGTTACAGCACCCTTAACGGTCAAGCCAGCCGGCCCTTTACTTATGACACAGGCGCACGCTTGGCACTATTTTGTTGATGCACGTGCGGCTACTGCGCACACAATTCACAAACACAGAAAATATATTATTTTTTTAGCACTTGGGGGGAGCACCCCTGATGGACAGAGCACCCCCTGGACAACACTACAGCACCTCTTTAGGACTGGGACACTGCACAGGACTTTGGAGTGGACACAGCCCCTATGGAGAACTGACTGCACAACACAGTCCAGCCAGCCCCTATGGACTTTGAAGTAGTGGACACAGCCCCTATTAACAACAGCAGCACAGCACAACACAGCCAGCCCCTATGGACTTTGAAGTAGTGGACAACAGCAGCACTACACTACACTACACTACACAGCCCTAACTCCCACCCTCCCTCTTCACTGTCCACAGCCGAGTGAGAAAATGGCGCCGACGTGGGTACCTTATATAGGATCCAAAACCCGCGAGACTCGGAAGGCGGGATGATGACGTTTTGCCTCGATTTCAGATCCGAGTCAGGCGGGAAAAGTCGAGCCTGATTCGGATCGGACTCGGATCGGGGGGGCTCGGGGGGGTTCGGATTTCAGAAATCCGAACCCGCTCACCCCTAATATATATATATATATATATATATGTGTGTATGTGTGTATATAAATATATATATATATATATATATATATGTACATGTATATACAAAACATCCAGGATGGCACTCCCCCCAAAAAATGCAAATATGTAGGTGCCCTCCAAACGGTGCCGATATGCATCCAACAGGGCGGCACTCTATGAAAAACTAACTAGACACAGGGATAAAGTTCCGATGTTTCGGAGCTCTTTAATACTCTGTCCTCAAAGTACAAACACAAATATAAACACTGAACATATAAGTACACTCACATAACACCATGTGTCCTCTGTGTTGCCTGCCGCCCGGGACCGGGGTGTCCTCCAATGATGTCAAACCACCAATCTCCTGCGTCAGCACATCTCAATGACGCATTGGCGTCAGGATAGGGGAGGACCTCTATAGATCGCGTCCCGGTTACCCAGACAACGCGCAACACCAAGCTAAAGACATCATAGTAAATGGACAAGACATCAAACAAACATAATGACAAACATATATTCAAAAATAATTAACCAGCAAGAATTAACACAATATCAATATCATGTGTCTAGCACCTCAATGTATAAAAATCCCTATTTAGACAAATACTTATAGGGAACACATCACAAATCATCTGATATAATCGAAGTTCTTCAAATATATAGGTTCAATAATAAAGAATGTAATCGAATACACATCAAAATGGTTGATGATAGCCACTATAAGTACTAAGGAGAGTACATATAGGGGGTCACTCAGACCCACTTGCGAGTGGCAGTATGCTCGCAAGTGGGTCGATGTTCCCCACTGCGCATGCGCACGATGGAGGGAGCTCCGTTGTGCGCATGCGCGAGACCCGACGAGCGAAGGACTTTCCTTCACTCGGAGTGTCTCATCAAAGGGGGCGTGCTGTCGATGGTGACTGACAGCACGCCCCCTTTGGTGGGCGTGCCTGCCAGACGGAGGCATTCCCAAGGGAACGCCTACTGTCTGAAGCCAGCCCCACTGACATCACTAGTGATGTCAGTGGGAGTGATTTTGGCTCTGATAGAGCCAAAATCACTCCTGGCCTTGCGGTTGAGAAACTCAACCGCAGGCTTTCACTCGCAGTTCCGATGGTCGCGATGGTCAAGACCATCGCGACCATCATTTTGCATGCTCGTATATGCTGTGGGTGGTGACACAGCTATACAAGCGTCCATATTAATGGAGGTGGGCCCTGATTCAGAGCGAGCGCTCTGGTCAGAGTGTCCAGCTCTGAATCAGGGCCATATACCCCACACCTATATATTGTAATAAATCCACTGCTCATTACCCCTAACACAGAAAAGTATGTATATACCAATACTGCCAAACACCCCAGGAATCCCTACATCAAGGAAAATCACAGAAAAATCACAGGAAACAGTGTAGCCCCAGATTTTCATTCAATCCCCTAGGTGCCAACGCATCAAGTCTAAATATCCATCTGGATTCACACTGTAACAGTACCCTTGATCTGTCACCACCCCTAAGAAGGGGAGGGACATGATCAATGATGATATATCGTAATGTGGACAGATTGTGGCCCTTAATGGCAAAATGCTGGGCTACCAGCTGTTCGCTATTTCCTGAACTAATGGCAGCTCGAATGGCTGACCTATGCAATGCCATGCGTTCTCGTAGGGTCCTATCGGTCTTCCCTACGTATATAAGGCCACAGGGACACATAATCATATATACTATAAATCTAGTGGTACATGTTACCCGATGTCGTATTTTAAATCTCTTGCCACTATATGGATGGCAAAAGCTACTTCCTGTCGTAAGCGACCGACACGTCATACAGTTTAAACATTTGAAGCACCCAACCTTGGGGCTTAAGAAACCCTCCGGCATCTCT
This sequence comes from Taudactylus pleione, assembly GCA_031769625.1. Taxonomy (NCBI): domain Eukaryota; kingdom Metazoa; phylum Chordata; class Amphibia; order Anura; family Myobatrachidae; genus Taudactylus; species Taudactylus pleione. The sequence continues at coordinate 3,772,802 of JAUIMM010000257.1, forward strand.
AATCCAAATTTACTAACGTCTGTCTTAACAATCCAATTGCGTAAGCTACGCACCCTAGTATAGCAGGGCATAACACATGAATTCTGTAATTTTAAATCAGGGTCTGTCCCAACAATGGGCCAAAATTTCTTAGCAGTACCACTAATTTTGTAGCTACAAGGATGAAAATGATTCAACCATGGGATCCTATGTTCTTGATCAATATTCTCATTCTAAATAACTCAACTTGAGGTACAGCTAAGGCCCTGATTTTAGCCTGCAATAATAAATCATGCGGGTATCCACGTTCACGAAATTTATTAAACATTGATTCAATGTGTTCCAAGGCCGTTGTCTCTTCACTGCATATCCTGTGAGCCCGCAGGAATTGTGAGTAGGGTAATCCATATTTTAGCGATGTTGGATGACAGCTGCCGTAATGTAAAATGGTGTTTCTATCTGTACTCTTACAAAAGAGCTGAGTGGTTAATTTGCCGCCTATCAATTCCAAGTGTACATCCAAGTAGTTCACCTTAATTCTATCAATACTAAATGTGAACTTGACATGGCTTCTAGACTGATTGTGTTGCTCAATAAAGCCCACAAATTCAGATTCAGACCCCGTCCAAATCAGGAAAATATTGTCTATGTATCTGGCATAGAAAAAAATCCTGCCAGACACATAGACATCCTGAAAGAAGATTTCCTATTCAGCAAGGAACATGTATGCATTGGTGTAGGATGGGGCCACATTCGACCCCATCGCTATGCCAATGAGCTGTAGGAATAATTTGTTATTATGCAGAAAGAAATTCTTGGTTAAGATCATCTCTAGTAGATCAAGTCTAAAATCTATGTCAGGACCAGAAAACAGGGGACTATCCAAAAGCAGCTTTTTCACCGCCAACATCCCTTCATTGTTAGGTATCACTATGTGTAAGCTGCTAATATCGATACTACACAGGGAACTACCCTCTGAAATTAAAGGTAAGCTGTGTATCTTTTTCAAAAAAGAGGTTGTATCTAATAGATATCTGGGATGCTCCTTGATACATGGCTGCAAGATGCTATCCAGGTACACTGATACCGCCTGGAAGAATGATCTCCTGGCCGATATAATCGGTCGACCAGGGGGATTGTCCAGACATTTGTGTAATTTTGGCAACATGTAGAGAAGTGCCGTAACAGGAAATTTTGGAACAATGACATCCCTTAATTGGCATGATATATGACCCTCAATTACTGCCTGAACTAATCTCTCAAACAATTGTTTAGAAAAAATGGCAGTAGGATCACATGTTAAGGGTTTATATACCAACACATCTGACAATTGCTTCTCAATTTCACACATATACTGATCTGTATCCTCAACAACAATAGCCCTGCCTTTGTCGGCGGGGCGAAACATGACATCTCTATATTCTGACAAATTACACAAGGCTCCCCATTCCTCTTTGGATAGATTACTGTAACCATGATTATCCCTCTTAACTGGCAACAATTTTTTAATGTCCTGATCAAGTAATCATATATATGTTTTTATAGCAGCATTACTTGATGCTGGCTCAAAGAGAGATCTAGATTGAAATTTATTCAACGGCTTTGGAATGTCACTGCTGGATTCCTGAGGTAATCTCGGTATAGCTTTTGCTCCATTAAAAAATTCATGTATCTTCAATTGTGTGTTGAGATGATATCTTTCAATCTCCCATTGCATGGGCTCAAACTTCGTAGTAGGTACATATGTGAGACCATGACTCAGGACCCTATTCTCCAACTCAGTAAGTATCCGTGAAGAGATATTGATTACCAACGATTCTGATGTAGAGGGGGGGTCTCCCCACTTTCCTTCGTTCGCGTCCGCGCCCATTGTCTGCCCCTCCTGGTGAACCTATGCCACCTCTTGTGGGTAGTGGGTGCAGAGTGTCTCTCCCTAAAGGGCCAGGATGTTGAAATATATTGCCCATACCAAAATCAGAATCACTAGTGTTTTGCTGTGATGAGTCGGAATTACCCTGCTTGAATCTGAATCCTCGCCTCTCAGGGTGACGCTGTTCACTTCGACCATTGTTTACCCAATTATAAACATGATTCTGATCATAGTCAAGTGCAACTTTGGCCATTTTGGTTTTTTTAAATTGAATCAGCTCATGTTTGTAAGCTGTTACTTGGGTATTCAATTTCTCCAGCCATGCCACACTGGTGTCTGATTCAAAAGATCTTATGTTCCCTTTCAAATGTGGATAGCTTCTCTCTCACCACTGCACTCTCACGTGTGGCTTCTTCAATCACAAGCAGTATGAGATCATAGCTACATTTGTTCAATATTGCTATCCACCTTTTGCAGAAATTGGTATTGTGGCGACCAATGGTGGGACAATTTCTAACACGAAATCCTCTGGGGATGCGTTTTTGTTTAAAATAATCGCTTAGTGTTAGACCATGATAATGGAAATCCAATTCCTTTTGTTTAAGTTTGAGCCAGTCCCGGTATAAATGCTGTAGGGATTTTGTGGCCTCATCCTCACAAAATTGCTCCTTGAAAAGAATGGCTTCAGCCTCAGAATCAGAGAACATGAGTGTATTCCCCTGTGTCAATAACGCCATATTAATGGCCTGATAGGTGCCATCACCTTCCTCATCACCTCCTTCAGCCATGATATCACAGTCCAGAAATCCTACTCCAGTAGGAATATGTAATTGAGGTAATATATAAGAGTCTGTATAAACTGAAATGGGTGACAAAATCCAGTATCAGTAGCTCCCCTCCTGCTGCTCATACATCATAAACAAAACATCCAGGATGGCACTCCCCCCAAAAAATGCAAATATGTAGGTGCCCTCCAAACGGTGCCGATATGCATCGGCCCAAACATATATCCAACAGGATGGCACTCTATGAAAAACTCACTAGACACGGGGATAAACTTCTGACGTTTCTTACATGTATATATATATAGAGAGAGAGAGAGAGAGAGAGAGAGAGAATTCTGGATGGGGGGGCAGGGTGTTCAAGGGGCTACACCTCAAAAGCTATAGGAGGTATGGATCTGAAATTTGGTAGGGGCGGGTAGAACTGTCGCACGGTGCTGCATGCCAAATTTCGGGCAAAAACATAAAAAGTTAGGATTTGGGAGTAATCTAAAGCTCCAACTGTCACTTTGTTCTGACATTCTCAATTAGGAACCTTTTTCTGCTATAGTCTATGGGGGATTTTTGGGAAGGCAAAACTCAGAGTAGGAATGGAATTTAGACTTGGGGTTTGTTTTATTAGGTAGCTATTGTGCCAGGGTATGTGCTTTTGGGGTTCAGGTAAATTTGAAAGTTACAGTTTTTAAACTATTACCTCAAGAATGCACCATTATAAAGATAGGACTTTTCAACTTGTGCAGCCGCAGTAGGTGCCTCCAGCAAGTGTAGTCATAGTGGCTTCACTTGGGTGCAGCAAAATGGTCGTTGTTTGCGGGTGATAGTGGGCAGTGGTAGCAATGGCGGGGACATGGATTCGGGCGGCAGCGACAAAAGCGGTGTCGGCGGCGTCACGGGGGAGCGGCGGAGGGTCGCGGGTGTCTGCGGAGCATCCGGTGGAGGGTCCGGCGGTGGTGAGGGCGTTGGCGGCTTCGATAGGATCTAGATTCGAGAGGATCTAGTCCCCGCCAGCCATTCTGACGAATACGACAGTAACGCCCATTTCAAAAATGGCGCCTTAGCGCCATTTTTGAAATTCAAAGAAGACCACCACGAGCCAATCATGGTGCGGAGTGCTCATTGGCTGAGAGAGGTGAGCCTTCCACCTCTCAGCCAATGAGTGGTTCTCACCATTGAATTCAATGGTGAGAACCGAGCGTGCCCTTTTAAAAAATGACAATCACGGTTTGCGATGTCATGCCCCGCCCCCTCGGTTGGCTTAAATAGAGCCAGCGCGAGCTCCGTCCATTCAGTCCGTCGGTCGGGGACCTTGCAATTCAAGATGAAGCAAGAAGACGCTGGGAAGCCCTGGACGGGTGGCGGCCGCGCAAAAGAGCTTAATGGTTGCTGCGCTCCAGGTGAAGATGCCGTAGAAGCCCTGGATGGGCGACGGCCATGTAAAAGAGCTTAAAAACCGTTACCCTTCAGGTGAAGGTGTGGCATAATAAAATACTTTTAAAAATGGTGTCTTTGTTTTATTTTAATATTTCTTTTGCAGGGGTACTATAGGTGCCAGCAGACCCTTAATGCCCCACCTGCTGGTACTTGTGGTTCTCCAAGTACCAGCATGCGAGGGAAGCTTGCAGGGACCAGTAGTACTACTGCAAAAGACAATATTTATATTTTCTTATGCACCACACTGTACATAATCAACCCAGCACCCACCACCCAGGGGTGCCGGGGATAGCCCTGGGCTATCAGCCTGGGGTGCCCTGAGGAGGGGGACCCCTTTATTGGGGGGGTCCCCAACTCCCCATGGATCCCCGGCCTGGGCTGACTAGCGGTCAGGGGTGATGCTGTGGCTGGGGGGCCCAGTGGAAGTGCTCCCCTGGCTGTGGCATCACCCCCCAACTAGACGGAGTCCGGTGCTGGTTCTGGGAAATACAGGGGTGGGGCCCTATGCATTTTTTCCCCCTGTGTTTCCAGATCCAGGACCAGCACAGAGCTCTGTGCTGGTTGCGCTTAATACGGGGGACCCCTACGTCATTTGTCCCCCATATTTTGGCTACCAGGACAGGTTCTGAAAAGCCTG